>CAUYSK010083373.1:0-42092 GCA_963575035.1 Avahi laniger | reverse complement strand
TTAGAACTCAGGAAAATCAGCAAGAAAAAAATCAAACAACCCTATCAAAAAGTGGACAAAGGACATGAATAGAAACTTTTCAAAAGAAGACAGAATAATGGCCAAAAAACATATGAAAAAATGCTCAACATCTCTAATCATCAGGGAAATGCAAATCAAAACCACAATGAGATATCACTTATCTGTAGTGAGACTGGCCTTTATCAAAAAGTCCCAAAATAATAAATGTTGGTGTGGATGCAGAGACATATTGCTTTCCACAGAGGTTGTACTAGTTTGCAGTCCCACGAACTCATACACTGCTGGTGGGACTGCAAACTAGTGCAACCTCTGTGGAAAGCAATATGGAGATACCCTAAAGAGATACAAGTAGATCTACCATTGGATCCAGCAATCCCATTACTGGGCATCTACCCAAAAGAACAAAAGACATTCTATAAAATAGACATCTGCACTCAAATGTTTATAGTGGTACAATTCACAATTGCAAAGATGTGGAAACAACCCAAGTGCCCATCAATACACGAGTGGATTAATAAAATGTGGTATATGTATACCATGAAGTACTATTCAGCTATAAGAAACAATGGTGATATAGCACCTCTTGTATTTTCCTGGATAGAGCTGGAACCCATTCTACTAAGTGAAGTATCCCAAGAATGGAAAAATAAGCATCACATGTACTCACCAGCAAATTGGTTTCACTGATCAACACCTAAGTGCACATATTAGGAATAACATTTATTGGGCATCGGGCAGATGGGAGGGGGGAGGAGGGGATGGGTATATACATACATACATAATGAGTGTGATGCACACCATCTGCGAGATGGACACACTTGAAGCTCTGACTGGGGTTGGGGGGCAAGGGCAATGTAACCTAAACATTTGTACCCCTATAATATGTACAAATAATAAAAAAAAAATAAGTTTCGATGAAATAATCCTCTCCGATTGACTGGCACAGTGAGAACATTAGTAAGCCACAAGGGCTAAATTGACGGCTGCTATGCTCATGATTTACTTCTAACTTCCCCAGCCTGACTGGCGCCACTACTGCACAAGGCTGGTTGGGGAGAGTTTATAGGGGCCAAGTACGCCAGTCTGTTACCAGCTTTTGATAATGATGCACTGTGTCTCTGTTTGAAGTGGAATTTCTGAATAGTTGCACAGCACAACAGTATTTTTTAATTCTGTCTGCCTAACAGCCCATCACATCAAAGAAGCCCAAGAGAATGCTGAAGGAAGAAAATAGATTTTTTAATGAGGATTGGGAATTGCAATATTATCTTGTTTCTGCTAAAGATAAGATGATTTACTTGCTTTGTGATACTGCAATATCAACATTAAAGAAATTTGATGCTCATCAGCATTGTAACACTCATAAGGACCACAAATATTTTAACTTAGAGGGAGAGGTGTGAAAGTCTGTATTGCAGAAATTAAAAGATAAAAAGAAAAAACGAAAACAAGTCTTTCAAGCAGCAATAAAACCTGGAAATAATGCCACTGAAGCCACTTATAAAGTAGCTTATGTACTTGGGAAAAAAGGGAAGCTATTCAGTGATGCAGAAATTGTGAAAGAATGCCTTGTCAAAATTGTAGGATGTTTAGCCCCCGATAACATTTTAAAGTACAAACAACTGCCTCCTTCAAGGAGAACCATAACTGAGCAGCAGCATGAATTAGGCTTCAACTAAACAGAACAACTTCATGCACTATTTCAGAAGGAAAATATGTATCATTCAATGGCTTTGGATGAATCAACTGATACTACGGCCTTGGGGCAGGTTTTATACTTCATTTGGGTCATAACAGAAGATTTTCTTTGCTATAAAGAGTAACTCACTTTGGGCACTCATGCAAACAGAACATGGGGAATAGATATCTTCAACAACTTTCAAGATACATGTTGTGAACTTGGACAGAATTTCATAAATTTAGGGAGTGTATGCATAGACGATGTACCTTCCATGACAGGAAAAGGTGAAGATAAAAAAAAAGGTATTAACAGATCCAGGTACTCTCATTTCTTTTCCCTGCATGTTGCATCAGCAAAATCTCTGTGCTAATGCTACTATTTTAAGTGACACTTTGCAACAAATTTTAAGTATTGTTAACCATATTTGTGCAAATGCAACATGATATTATTGGTTTTGTAACATGTTAAAGTTGAACAATGAGGTATTCAGGGTGGATTTGCCATATAATTCTAAAGTGCATTGGCTATTTCAAGGACAGGTAATAGCCAAAATTTTATCTCTGTGAGAATGTATAGTTAAATTTTATGAAGAACAGAATCAGCAGTGTGAATTATTGAAAGAAGATTTCTATAGGAATGCAGCATTTCTGTGTGATAATCATGTCAAATCAAAGCGACTTTAATATCTCTTTGCAAGGTAAAACTAAGTCTATGTATCATAGCTGGCAAAAAATCCAAGCATTTTGAGAAAAGCTATCTTTTTTCAAAACACTTCTTCGAAAGGAAATTTCGGATAAACATTTTCCCCAGTTAGCAAAGGTCATTGATGAGCAGGATGATATACACGAATTAATTGAACAATACACAGCTATTATAGACCTATTAATTGGAGAATATGATGAAAGATTCAGTGACTTTGATAATTATGACATCTCACTAAAATTGGCATTTCAGCCTTACCTAGTTGATGTCACCAAGGCACCTAAAGAACTGCTAATGGAATCGATTGAGCTCTCAGTAGATGACATTTTCAAATCATTGTTTGATGCTAAGAAAGATCCAATTGAAATGTGGAAAAATGCAGTAGAATACCCATTCCTTCAGCAACATGCCCAACTGCTTTCTTGCTTTCCAACCACTTATTGCTGTGAATCTATATTCTCCTACCTAACCCAAATCAAGACTCCCTTAAGGTCACAAATGACTGATACCCATCTAGAGGATCAACTGAAACCATGGACCTTCCCACTGCAACCAAACATTCAAATGCTTTCCAACAAAAAATCATGACACAACAAAGTCATTAAAAGGTTAGCTAACTTTAAAATTAACAAATAGTTTTCATTTATTGATATTTTTAAGTACATAGTAGTAAGGTTTTTACAAAATAATGTACATTTTTAAGTATATCTAATAGAAGTTCTTGAAAGCAGCCTTATTTGATTACAGCTAAATTAATGTGGCCTTCCAACATGAAAAGGTTCCCCACCCCTGGTTTAATAATTTTCCTATTGTTGAGCCAAGTTATTTACCCACCCCAACCCCCACCCCCTATTTTGGGCAACTAACACTTCATCACATTGCACAATCTTTCTTAAGTTGGAATCTCTCAAGTTAGATTACTTGATCAGAGTGTGAACCTTTCGATTACTCTTTGTACGTAATTTTAGCATTTATCAGGACATCTTCCCTGCAGCAGCTGAGCTGTGGACTTCTCATGGTGATTCTGTTTCCTGTCCATCAATATTTACTAATTGCAATTCTTCTGTAAGGAAAAGTTTTCTATTCGCCCCCAATATGGTATTTACAGTAGCCCCCTTATCTGTAGTTTTGCTTTCTGCGGTTTCAGTTACCCACAGTCAACTATGGTCCAAAAATAGACGAATACAATACGAGATATTTTGAGAGAGAGACCACATTCACATAACTTATTACAATGTATTGTTATAATTGTTTTATTTTATCATTAGTTATTTTGTTAATCTCTTATTATGCCTAATTATAAATTAAACTTTATCGTAAGTGTGTATGTCTAGGAAAAATCATAGTGCATACAGGGTTTGGTATTATCCAAGGTTTCAGCCATGGGGGGTCTTAAATGTATCCCCCCAGATAATGGGGGACTACTGTGTTCAGTAATTAATTCATATCAGTATGGGCCTCTGGATAATTGTTTCACTCTTTGGGTTGTAATCTGAACTCCCAGTTATTATGTTGTTACTCACACTGTTCCATCTCTGGCTGTTGGGAGCCCTTTCCGCTGGCCTCTGTGTCCTTTGCCATGCGACCAACCTTTCTCTCTCTTCTTGAGCACTTACCTGCTTTTTGGCACCACAGTCTGCTCCAGGCTTATCTTGTATTATCCCTGACCTAGTCCTGGTGTGAAATGCTTCTTCAAGGGGAACCTGGGTCCTTGCATTATAGGATGCTATTCAGAAAGCAAGACTTGGGTTCTAGGTATGTTCATAGCCACTGTGGTAACACTGATTTTAGGTCCTCCCAGCAGGAAGCAGATAAAAATATACACACAGATTCATGTTTATTTTCGTATCTACTTGTTTACTTATGTGTGTGTGAATGTATGTGTGCGTGGATTGTACACATATACAAAAGTATATATACTATTAAATGTGAGTTCATACTATTATCACCAGCTCCAATCCAGCACCGTGGGGTTCATTCTAGCATTAAGCCTTTATTTGTAACTTCTTTCTCTGACAGTGAGAAATCTGGTTCGGATTATCCCCAACATATTTAGTTATTTATTCAGTCCTAGCATACATGTAAAGTGGTTTCAGGTCACTAACCCATACCTCTGTGGGAAATTTACCAATTAAAGTACAGTGTTTGTGTAAAGTTCTTTTTGTCTTGGGCCTTACAGTCCACACATCACCTCCCAAACTACGTAGGTCAGTTCCTTTATTTCCCGCCCCCGTCAGTGTGGTCACATCGCTCACGTGTAAAGCAGCTGGATTCATTTGTCACAGTCTGTATCCATCTTGCTTTCCCCAGTGTTCTGCTGCGGGTGTGTTTAATTTGCATGGAGTAGCGGTATGCAGCCCAGGAGATTGTGACAAATACATGGGGTGGTGCATTTATACACAGAGCAGTCCCGTCACTTCAGAAACCCCTCGTGCTGTTCTTCATCGGCCAAGCCCCTCCAGGCCCCAGCCCTTGGATGTCCTCAATCTGGTTACCATCCCCATAGTCCTGCCTTTTCTGAAGTGCTATATATGAGGGGACTTCAAAAAGTTCGTAGAAAAATGGAATGAAAAGATAAATATAAAAATACAAACTTTGTTTCTCAACATAAGCTTCATCAAGTCAAGACACTTATAAGCAAGATACCAGCCATGTAGACCATCCCTAAAGAGCTGAGAGTCCTGGGAATTTAACCATGTTAGTGCAGTCTTTTTGACTTTTTATGGGTCCCCTTTACAGATTTTTTAAGAGTAGAAAACAAAAAGAAATCAGAAGTAGCCAAATCAAGACTGTAAGGTGAATGTCTGATGATTTCCCGTTGAAACGCTCACAAAATCGCCCAGTTTGCTGAGAGGCAGGAGCAGGAGCACTGTTGTGGTGGGGAAGGCTCTCTGGTGAAGTTTTCGTGGGCACTTTTCTGCTAAAGCTTTGGCCGACTTTCTCAAAATACTCTTATAATAAGCAGATGTTATGATCCTTTGGTCCTCCAGAAAGTCAACAAGCAAAATGCCTTGAACATCCCAAAAAACCGTTGCCATCACCTTTGCACTTGACTGGTCCACTTTGGCTGTGGCTGGGCCACGCCCACCTCTTGTAGCCACTGCTTTGGTTGTGCTTTGTCCTCAGGATTGCGCTGGTGAAGCCACGTCTCATCTCCTCCTACAGCTCTTCAAATAAATGGTTCAAGATCTTAATCCTACTGGTTTAAAATTTCCATTAAAAGCTCTGCTCTTGTCTGCAGCTGATCCAGGCACAACAGTTTGGCACCCATTGAGTGGCAAGTTTGCTCAACTTTAATTTTGCAGTCAGAATTGTGTGAGCTGAACCAGTTGAGATGTCCCTGGTGTTGGCTATTGTTTGTGCTGTTAATCATTTGTCCTCTTCAATTACGGCACAAACAAGATGGATTTTTTCTCCCAAATTGATGTAGGTGGTCTGCTGCTGAAGGCTTCATCTTCAACATTGACTTGTCCCTTCTAACAACGAGGAACATTTGTAAACTACTTATTTCTTTGGAGTGTTTTATGCATAAACTTTTTGTAAAGCATCAGTGATTGCACCATTCTTCTACCCAAGCTTCACCATAAATTTAATGTTTGTTCTTGCTTCAATTTTAGCAGAATTCATGCTACTCTGGTAGGGGCTCTTCACAAACTGATCTCTGATCCTTCTTAGGGCTTCAAACTAGATCCTGTTCAGACATGTTATAACAAGTTAATACGGGTTTATTTTGGTGTAAAAAAAAATTTGAACTCCACATAGTTTTTCGTAATACGCATTTTCCATGAACTTTAAAAAATCCCCCTGTAAATGAGATTATACAATGCACAGCTCTTTGAGTTTGCTTCTTTCACTTAGCAAAATGTATTTACAATTCTTCTGAGTCACTGTGTGATCCCTTGTTATTGTGTTGTTTGGACGCATCACAGTTTGTTTATCCATCAACTCTTGAAGAGCATCTGAGTTGTTTTCAGTTTTTGAAGATTCTGAATAGAACCTCTATAAAAATTTTACATACTGGTTTTTGTGTCAACATAAATTTTCAGTTCACTTTATCAAATATCTAGGAGTGGATTCACTTGGTCATAGGTTTAATTTTATGGTAAATTGTCAAACTTTTTAAAAGCAGCTGTACCATTTTGCATACCCACCAATATCGTATGAGAGTTTGAGTCGCTCTATATCCCCATCAGCACTCGATATTGTCAATTTTTTTACATAAACTTTTTTTTTTTTTTTGAGACAGGGTCTCTCTCTGTCACCCAGGCCAGAGTGCAATGGCATCATCATAACTAACTGCAGCCTCAAACTCCTGGGTTCAAGTGATCCTCCCCCTCAGCCTCCCAAAGTGCTCTAAAAAGAGCTGTTCTAATTAATAGATGTGCAGTGGTGTCTGCTTGTGGTTTTAATTTTCAGTTCTTTTGTGACTAATGATGTTGAACATCTTTTCATGCTCTCTCTGTCTGGGGCTCTGTGTTCTGTTCCATTGATCTATGTGCCTATCATTTCATCAATACCAATCTGTTTTCATGACTGTTGTTTTATACCAAGTCTTAAAGTAGGATAGTATGGATCTTCCAGCTTTGCCTTCTCTTCCAAAATTGTTTTGGCTATTCTAGATCCTTTGCTTTTTCATAAAAATTTTAGAGTCAGCTGATTAATGAATATAAACAATTTTGCTGTGATTTTGATTAGAATTGCATTGACTCTATAGCTCAAATTGGGGAGAATCAACTTCTTAGTAATAGTAAGTCCTTAAATGCATGAACACCATATTCTCTCTGTTTTGATTTCTTTCAGCAGTGCTGATTAGAAAGCTATGCTGATGAAATAACAGCATACAGATCCCGAATATTTTTGGTTAGATTTATACCCATGGACATAATTTTCGGCTATTATTTTAGTAAGTGCTCTTTTTCAATTTCAAATTCTAATTGCTTAACCCCTCGTATATAGAAATTCAATAGATTTTTGTGTGTTGGCCTTGTGAGCTGCAGCCTTGCTAAACTCACCTATTAAGTTCACAGTTTTTAGTTTGTTTGTTTGTTTCTTTGGGATTTTCTGTGTAGACACTCACACATAAAGACTTCCGTTTCTTCCATTTCAATCTGTATCCTTTTTGTTTCCTTTTACTGTCTTACTACACTGACCAGGACTTCAAATCACAGTGTTGAAGAGGAGTATGACAGAAAACACCCTGTTCAGGTCTTAGGGAGAAAACATTCAGTCTTTCACCACATGATATTAGCTTTAGCTTTTTTTCCTTGGGGAGGTTTTTTGTAGTTTACCTTTACAAGGTTAAGAAAATTTCCTCTGTTCCTGGTTTTCACCATTCATTTCTTTGTGTAGACCCAGTTCCAATGTGATATCACACTCCATCTTCCGAAAGAGCTTTTAACCTTTCGTACACAGTCTGCTGGAAATTAATTCCCTCAGTTTCTGTTATTCTGAGAAAGTATTTCTGCTGCATGTTTGAGAGAGATTTTTGCTGGACTTTTTTCTTTCAGCTCTTTACAAATGTTGTTGAATTATCTCCCAGCTTGTGTGGTTTCTGATAAGATTTTTGCTATAATTGTTATCTGTGGTTTTCTCTGTATAACGTTTCTTTTTCCTCTAGCTGCTTTCATGATTTTTTCTTTGTGTTTTGTGTTCAGCAGTTTGAGTGTAATGTGCCTAGCTGTGGGCTTTTTTTTTACTTTAGCATTTATTGTGCTTGGCGTTCTCCGAACTTCGTGAATCTGTGGTTTAATGTCTGTTACTAAGCATGCAAAATTCATGGACTTATTGCTTCGAAGATTTCTTTTCTTCTGCCCTATTCTCTCTCCCACTCTCCTTCTGGGATCCCAGTTATACCTACGGTTAGACCACTTAAATTGGTCTTGGAGGTTTGGGTTTCCTCTCCTACCCCGGCAGGTGCCTGTCTCTCCTCACATTTTGGGCCAGTAGTTTTGCAACCTCAGCTCCCTAGTGGCTCTAGAAAAAGTGAATTTGAAGCCAGTTCTGCTTTTCCTTTGTGAGGGTGGCAGTTTACATACATGTCAGGGCAGAAGCTGAAGTCAGAATGCAGGATGCAGCTTTAAAACTCTAATTAGTCTGTGCTCCCATTTCACAAACGAGGAAGTGGAGGCTCAGAAAGGAGATGAGAGCTGCTGAAGGTCACCCAGGAGTCAGCGGCAGTAGCTCCGCACAGCTGCAGGTCCTCGTCCTGCGCTGCTGACTTTTTACCTCTCGAAGCTGTGGTTCGGTGCCTCCTTCCACTGGGGAGGGATTCTGAGCTAGTTTCTCGGGGGTTCTAACTCACAACTTGGAGCAGTCAGAGGGAAGGGGGCTGACCGACCAGCCCAGTGCAGGTAGCCGGACACAGAGCGCCGCAGGCAGGCGCCCGCATCACGCCATCAGCGGCCATGGCAGCGTCCTGACTGGCCTCTGCTCTCACTTCTCTCCAGTTGGCACCCCTCACAGCAGCCAGGGTGACTCCTTAAAGGTGCTCCAGTCAGCTTCCTCTCAGGTTGCTGTTGAACGCAGAATGAGACCGAACTCCTTGACCCACCTGTACGTCCCCAGTAGATCCAAGCCCTGCCTCCTGTCCCCTTCTCTCACCAGGCCACGGCCATGGTGGCCTGTCCTCTGGGTCACTCAACCAAGGGGCTCTTGGGCCCCAGAGTCCTCACAGCTGCCTTCCCCTTACCTGGAATCCCTGGTCCCTAGCCATAGGTAAACGTGCTTCCCTCCTCTGTGCCACTGAGCCGGCATGAACACCTCCTCAGAGAGCCCTTCCTCAGCCACCCCCTTTACAGGCATCCTTGCCTGAAAGTCTCTCTCCTGGCCCCTGGTTTCCTTCCCCATCATAACACTTGTTGCAATTTGTACTTATTGCTTATATGCATGTGTCTGTGTTTATTGTCTGTGCATGTTTGGGGAAGTGACTAGGCCTGCCTTGTTCGCCTGTGCCCCTCTGCCGTTCAGTGTTAGGAAATGATAGTGACAATTCAGTGTGGCCTGTGAGGGCTAAGATAGAAGGTTAGGGCAGAGCAGCAGAGGTGGGTGCAGCAGAGGTAACTTGGAAGAAGAGTGGGGAACCCCGAGGACCAGATTTTGCTCCTGAGCCTGTGGAGGCCTACCTCATGCACTGATCCCCTTCCATGCTTCTCCACCTGGTGCCAGAGACGTCACCTCTCACATCACAGCTCCATCGCACACTCCTAGAACACCGTTCTCACCGTGAATCGCTCAATTCCGTGTGTGCATATAGTTTCGTTTATACCACTAATGCAGCACGGAACCCACTCCTCCTCCTAGTTGTGTAGCCGCTGTTCCCTGATAGTTCACAGACACTCTGATGGAGCGGCTGTTCTGCATGTCTTTCTTTGGATGGAATTTCTGGCACATGAGAGTTTCTGGTAAAGGGTAACTTCTTGAGTGACTGTTAATCCAAAATTTCAGTAAATGCATCTGTGTCTTCCCAGAAAAATCAGGCAAAGCAGCAGATAAGTATAACACCTTTGAAAACAGAGAGTGTTTGGTATATAAGAAAACCCAGCTTGAGAGTATAGAATTGAGGCCCACTGAAGGGAAAGACCAATTGGGATTCTAGAATATTCGTAAGCAAACATAATACTAGTACTTCCAGGATCATATTATAATGCGCATTGACTGCCTATGAGAAATTTCCAAGTAGAAATCCTGTTGCCTTGTCAAACAAAGGTAAGGTGCACTGAGGTAGAAACTGCCTGAGTCCTATCACAGGTGTGAGCAGGTAAGTGTGACGAGCTTAGGTTCAAAGGGATCTGTGGTGAGGGCGGTTGGCTGAGGAGCAGAGTGAGGCTGCAGGTGACGTGGAAGCACACTCGGAAACCAGACAGTGACGCTTCTGGGCTTCTCTTCCTTCTGGTCCTGCTTCAGCCCTGTCTCCCGCCCCACCACGTACCTGTCACTGTCTTCTATTCATTAATTTACTTGACAGACATCTGCTGGGAAACAGCCGTGTGCCACTGCTGGACCCCACACTCTGGAGGGATCCCCAGAGCTTGCCCAACGGCCCACGGGAGTTGCCCTCCCTGTCTCCTGAGGCCTCAGGATGAACTGCAGTTTAGCTGCAGTTATTTGAATGAGAGTTTGTTTTAAAAAAAACTTCTTTACTCAAGTAAAATGGTACCAAAATACTTTATCTCTGTAGTAAAATATCCTGAAAAATTGGAAAACTCAAAAAAGAAGGTACTTCTGTCTCCAGGTGCATGGAAGTCTGAAAGCACCTTTGAATATCATATTTGGGAAAGATGTCCTATGAATATTGTTAAAAGAAAACCTTTGGACAAATAAAATTTAGCAGAGTTTATCTGAACAGAGAATGAGTCATGAATCAGGCAGCACCTTGAACCAGAAGAGGTTCTGAGAGCTCCCAGGCAGCAGTGTGGGCAGCAGGCTGTCACAGGCTGGCACCGAAGGAAGACGAAGAAAGTGTGTTTGATTGCTTAGAGTGGAAAGACCCTGGTTAGAGGTTAGTTGGCAGCTTCTGATTGGTAGAGTCTCTAGTTTTGTGTTCTTATTTATATCAGGGCTTCAGGTTGCTTACATCTGAACTTAAAGCCCTGGAACTGCCCCAGCCTAACGGCCTCCCAATTAAAAATTTTTTGACAATATGAAATTCTAATAAGATCATAGCCACAGAGTTATAATAATCTTCTGTTGCAACAGTGATGCTTGATAATTCGGTGTTCCTCAGATACTTACTTTATGTTTGCTCTCTGCCATGTGCTGCACCGGACACTCTGGGAGATTCCAAGGTGCAGTTGCCCCTTTGTATCCTCAGAGCATCAGATTCGGGGCCCCACAGGTACTAAAATCTGCAGATGCACAAGTCCCTTATATAAAATGGCACAGTATTTGCATATAACCTATATACATCCTCCTGTATACTTTAAATCACCACTAGATTATAGATTACTTATAATACCTAATACAATGTGAACGCTATATAAATAGTTGTTATACTGCATTTTAAAAATTTGTATTATTTTTATTTTTGTGTTATTTTTTTTCCGAATATCTTTGATTCAAAGTTGGCTAAACCTGAGAATGTGGAACCTGAGGATGTGGAAGGCTGACTGTGTTTGACATAATTTCTGTCCCCAGGGTATTTGTGACCAAGCTAGTTGCAAAGAGAATTATGGGACGTGGTGTTTAATCAGAGTGATCACGGGGAAACCGACATACTCAGAGTGGTTGGAGGACATGTAGGATGTTCAGAGCCCTCTGCTAGCCTTACTTCAGCTTCCCTAAGCTCTAGTGAGATTAGCACAGTGGCACTGGGACAGGCATGGACAGACACGCAGACGAAGGCTGGGAAGTCACGCGAGACTCAGCTGTGCTGAGGAGACTGGGCCTGTCCTGGGAGGCACCGTGGTGCTGTGTCACCTGCCCCCGCCCCTCACACCAGCGTTGCTGCACACTGTCGCTGCTAGACAGCAGCGGAAAACGGCAAGACAATTCCTTTGGGTGGAACAATTTAACATAGCCCACAGCCTGGACTGCTCTGGCCCTATAAGGAATATAGGAAGAAAAATCCGTATTTGGAGAAAATGCAGTCGACCCTTTTAGATGCAAGAAATCATTTTGAGGAACAGCCCAGTTGTATAGCTGGTTATTTAGTTCCAGAAGTTCATATTATTTATCCAATATTTGGAACAAATTCCTAAAGGAAGCTTTTAAAATGATTTCTAATTCAAATATTCCACTCAACTGTATGTTCAACAACAACTAATCGATTGTTATAGTAACTTACACTGCACTCTCAGCAGGTGAGATAGAGTGTTCCAGACAGAGACGGCAGAGGTGACGTGCGCATAAGTGACTCTTACGGCGAAATCTCAAAGGCGCTATGAAAGACACCTGGGCAGGGCCAGTGGGACGTGGAAGGAGTAGGCGCTCACTTGCACAGCTGGGGGTGCGTTTGGAACACGCACATGAGGCTCCAAGCTGACTTCACAGATACGTGGGCAGCCCTCAGCCAGAGGGTGTCACCTCAGAAAAGTATAAAAGCCTGGGCAGGTGTGGAGTGCCGAGGTAGCGGGTGTGGTGAGGGGTCGTAGGGGGTAGTGCGGGGTGGCGGGGGGTGGTGGAGGCGATGAGAGGTGGTGAGGGGTGGTGAGGGCTCAGCGCTGGGGCTGGGGGCAGGGGTGAGGAGGGCCACAGGTGAGCCTGCAGAGCGAGGCCCAGGCCAGGAGCACGTGCTACACAACGTCTGGGCTTTGCCCTGAGCTCGGAGGATCGTGAGCAAATGAGCTTTCAGCATGTGAGGGATGTGCTCAGTTTTGTTGTTTCAGAAACTCATAGGCTCCAGGGAGAGCAAGGCCTAGAGTAGGTGAGTGAGGACGCAGGGCCCGTCTGCTGCGTACAGTCTAGAGATGGTGGGGATTTCAGTAAAGATGGATGCTGAGAATGTGGGGAGGTAAAAACGATGCTGTGAGGTCAGAGTCATTTAACAAATATTCAGCACATGTTCAATGAATGGTCAGTATGTGTCATAGAATATTACAGGGACTGGGGATACTGCCATAAGCAAAACGCCCCAAATCCCTGCCTTTGGGTAGCTTATATTTTTGTGAGAATCAATAGATACAAACTAGAGGTGGGAAAAGATGGAAAAGGAGGGATATGAGATGATCTCCCACATTTCTGGCTTAGGTAACTAGATAGTAGCATTTCTTGGAACTCGCCCCAGGGAAGAGGAGCAGGTTTTGGGGAAGGATCGGCATTCTGGTGAATCTCTGCGGAGCATGTGGGCTGCACACAGCAGAGGACAAAGGCTGGAGAGGCGGACACAGGGTCCTCTTCTAGGGCAGCGGAGACTGTGGGGAGTTGGGGGACTTGCTCCAGGAAGGGCAGGTAAATTGGGAAGAGAAGAGGCCTGACGAAACCAACATTCAGGGGAGATCAAGAAATAGAGATTGGAAGCCTCAGTCCAAGAAATAACACAGGCAAAAGACAGGTGTATGCTGAGACCCAGAGACGAGGTTCGGGAAGGGAATGGCTGAGTGTCAGAAACCACAGAGGGCACCTAACTCAGAGTCAAGAAGAACATTCGTCTACGTATCGGTTTCCTGCCGCTGCTGAAACAGATTACCACGGACTTAGCAACTCACAGCAACAAGAGTTTAACCCAGTGTATCATCTTACTGTTCTGGAGGTCAGAAAGTCCAGCCTGGGTCCCACTGGGCTAAAGTCAACGTGCCACAGGCTAGTTCCTTCTGGAGGCTCCAGGGAGGACCTGCTCAGTGACTTTCCACAGCGCTGGGGAGCTCCGGCCGCATTCCTCGGCTCTGGTCTTCCTGAAGTACTCTGCTCCTCCCCTCTCACCTCGTCTACTCTGTCTCTCCTGCCTCTGTTTTTCTCTTAAAAGAAACCAGCCAGATAATCCAGGAAAATCTCCTCTATATCCTTAGCCACCAGATCTGCAAAGTCTCTTTTGCCATAAAAGGTGACGTTCACAGGTTCCAGGGGCGAGGACAATGCTATCTTTTGGGAAGAGGGGCATTATTGTGCTTACCACTGTCTAGGAAAAATCACAGGAAAAAATCTTAGTGACCTTAGTTAGGAAGTGTTTAATTCAACACACACAAAAATGACTTACAAAAATCAATGAATTGGGCTGGGTGCAATGGCTCACGCCTGTAATCCTAGCTCTCTGGGAGGCCGAGGCGGGGGGATTGTTTGAGCTCAGGAGTTCGAGACCAGCCTGAGCAAGAGCAAGACCCTGTCTCTACTAAAAATAGAAAGAAATTATCTGGACAACTAAAAATATATAGAAAAAAATTAGCTGAGCATGGTGGCACATGCTTGTAGTCCCAGCTACTCGGGAGGCTGAGGCAGGAGGATCGCTTGAGCCCAGGAGTCTGAGGTTGCTGTGAGCTAGGCTGACGCCACGGCACTCTAGCCTTGGCAACACAGTGAGACTCTGTCTCAAAAAAAAAAAAATTTTAAATACCAAGGACCTCAATATTTTTGAAGGCTTACTTGTTTATTACTTTTCTCTCTAGGATCTTCAGACTATTAAGGCCTATAACTATTAATACCGTTTTCTCTCTCTAGTGTATATGTGGCATTTCACTTTACTTTCAACTTGAATGCTATCACTCTTTTGGATTTAGCAAGCTTTTGGTCTTAAAAATATTCAACAATGCGGTCAAGAGGCCAAATGACTTTATGCATGAGACATTGTAATGAGAAATTTTCCCATAGAAAGATGACTAGATTTGAGATTATTTAGTCACTGTAAGAATTTCTCTGGATTTTTACAGTACGGATTTTACTATGTAGTCTTTCTTAATAAAGTTTCTAATAGACCTGGAAAGGACAAGAAAGACTAACATCTGTTGCAATACCCTACTTACATGAAGGACAAATGAGGATCTGGGAGAGAGGTGACTTGCCCAAACCACGCACTGATTTGGGAGATATCAGGTAGAACCATGAATCCTTGTCCACAAAGCTCGACTTAGAATTGTTTTTTCATCTTAATGCAAATTCTGTAGAAAGAAAGGAATACACACCTGGAAAAATTGAAGTATTGTAAATACTTTGAAGATGAGAGAAGAGAGTAGTTTAAAATATAAACTGTATCCTTATCATCATCATCAGAATCAGAATCAGAATCACTCAGTCAACGGTGGCACTTTATTAGTGTGAATAGGGTTGGTATCAAAAGACAAAGTGTGGGAAGTCACCACACCCAAGTAAATGATGTACAGAATTTCCAAGTCATACTTCCCTGGTTCACTTTAATATTCCTTGAGCTTTTGCCTCATTGTAACACTTCTATGGAAATTTTTGACTATGTATTCTTTGTAGAGTATACTTGAAAATATTCTGTGTGCTCAAATTTACAAGACTGCTTTTAAGTTTTTTGTTTCTTTGTTTTGTTTTTTGAGACAGTGTCTTGCTTCGTCACCCAGGCTGGAGTGCAGTGGCTTGATCATAGTTTGCTGCAACCTTGAATTCCTGGGCTCAAGCAAACCTCCTGCCTCAGCCTCCTGAGTAGCTAGGACTACAATTGTTTGCCACCACAACTCAGCTAATTTTTATTCATTCATTCATTTATTTAGTAGAGACAGTATCTCACTATGTTGCTTCAGGTTGGCCTCAAACTCATGACCTCAAGAGATCCTCCAGCCTCAGCCTCCAAAAGTGCTGGGATTACAGACATGAGCCACCATACCTGGCCTGCTTCTAGTTTTAATATTCCAGAACTTTTCTCACATTTGAGGTTGCAATGGGTAAAGTAGTATCTCTATTCCTTTGTCAAAAATGTATTGAGTGCTTACTCCATTCTAGGCACAGGCCTGCGCACTGGGAAACAGATGAATATAATCATGACTCCATCTTCCTCAACATGAAGTTTATAAGACAGGGTCTATTGTGTTTAAGAATATATTTACAACACTAGTGGTTCTGTTTACAGCTGTTCATCTTACCTCACCCTTTCTCCAAATGAAAAATAAGCACTGTTCAATTATAAGACTTACTGTAAAGCTACAGAAATCAGGCTGTGCAGTATTGGAGAAGAGATAGACACATAGATCTATGGAATAGAATAGAGTCCAGGCATGGATTCTCACAAAATGGCCAATCGATTTTTTAAATTGTGCTAAAATACACATAACATAAAATATACCATCTTAACCATTTTGTTAAATATATTTGCCTTGTTGTATAGCTAATATCCATAACTTCCTCATCTTGCAAAACAAACCCTATACCCATTAAACAACAACTTCCCATTTCTCCTCCCCTATCCCCTGGAAACCCCCATTCTCATTTCTGTTTCTATGAGCTTGACTATTTTAGACACATTATATAAGTGGAATCATACAGCATTTGTCTTTTTGTGTTTAGGCTTATTTCTCTTAGTATGATATTCTTAAAGTTCATCCATGTCTAGCATGTGTCAGAATTTCCTTCTGTTTTAAGGCTGAATAATATCCCATTGTATGTATATATCATGTTTTGTTTATTCATTCATTCATCCATTGATGGACACTTGAGTTGCTGCTACCTTTTGGCTATTGTAATGCCTCTATGAACATGGGTGTACAAATATATGCTCACTTCTCTGCTTTTAATTCTTTTGGATATCGTGATATTGTGCAATACATATTTGTTTTTTTTTTTTTTCCTATTTCCTGGAATAGAACTCCTAAAATCCTTGGACTCTCCAAAGTGAAGTCTTTTTGTATGCTAATGAGTTGACTTGATGGATGGATGGCAGCTTGGGGGTGGAGGTGGGGGTGTAGGTAGCTGGTCACCTGAAAAGATTAGAGGATTGGGATTTTGGGCCCCATCCCCAACTTCTGGGGAGGGAAAAGAGGCTGAAGGTTAAGGTGATTGGATGGACAATGGTTTAATCAATCATGCCTACATAATGAAGTAGCTATAAAAACGCAAAGGACAGTATTCGAGTATCTTCCAAATAGCTGAATTCATGGAGGTTCCTGGAGAGTGGCGCACCCAGGGAGAGGAAGCTCTGTACCCTCGCCATACCTCACCCTGTGCATCTCTTCATCTGTGTCCTTTGTAATCTCCTGTATAATACTACTTTATCCTCCACAGAAATAAAATCATTTTACCTATTTATTGCTTGAATTATGATATATAGTATAATAAATTGGTAAATGTCAGTTAAGTGTTTCCCTGAGTTCTGTGAGCCATTCCAGCAAATTAAGCAAATTGAAGGAGGAGGGGGTCATGGGAATCCTAATTTATAATCAGTCGGTCAAAAGCACAGGTAAAGCAACCTGGGGCTTGCAAATAGCATCGAAAGTGGAGGGCAGTCCTGTGGGACTGAGCCCTCAACCTGTGAGATCTGACACTATCTACCTAGAGATAATGTCCAGGTAGGTAGTGTTGGAATTGAACTGAATAGAGCACACCCAGCTGCAGAATGGGTTGCTTACTTGGTATGCGGGGAAACGCCCCACCCCACCCACACACATCTGGCATCAGAAGTATTCTGTGTTGTGAGAGTATAAGAGGAGGAACTGGGTTTGGTTTTTTCCTCAATATGATTACATGTATATGCCCAGAAGAAGAAGAATTCTATTTTTAATTTTTTGAGAAACCACCTACTGTTTTCCTTAGTAGCTATACCATTTTCCGTTCCCACCAACAGTGCAAAAGGGTTGCAGTTTCTCCACATGCTCACCAACTCTTGTTATTTTCTGTCTCTTGTTTTGTTTTATTTTGTAGTAGCCATCCTGATGGGTATGAGGTGATGGCCAATTATTTTTTGACAAATGTGCAAAAACAATTTAGAGGAGAAAGGACAGTCTTTCTGAAAATAGTGTTGGAACACCCGGACATCCTGCAGCGAAATGAACCTCAACCTAAGTCTCACCTTATCCTAAAAGTAACTAAAAATTGATCATCTATGTAAATGTAAGAAGTAAAACTATAACATTTTAAAAATAAAACACAGAGGAAAATCTTTATGAACTGAGGTTAAGCAGAACGTTCTTGATATGACATAAAAAGCACGATCCATTCAAAAAGTGACAAATTAGAATTAATAAAATTAGCACTTTTTTCTGCAAAATACACTGTTAAGAAAAAAAAAAATAAAAGCCACAGACTTGAAGAAAATGTTGGCAAATCATTATCTGACAAAGACTAGCATCCAGAGTATATAAAGAAAAGAACTCTCAAACAGAAAGAAAACAAAATGGTTTTAAAAATGGGCAAAAGACTTGAGCAGGCACATCATCAAAGAAGTTATATGGAAGGTAAATAAGCACATAAAAAGATTTCAACATCATTAGCCACTGGAGAAGTGTAAATAAAAACCGGAGTGAGACACCACACTGGAAGGGCTAAAATAGAAAACACTGGCATGACCAAGTGACATCAAGAATGTGAAGCAACTGGAACTTGCATACATTGCCAGTGGGAATGCAAAATGATGCAGTCACTCTGGAAAACAATTTGGTGGTTTCTTATAAAGTTAAACATACCCCTACTATATGACTCACCGATCCAATTCTAGGTATTTATCTAGGAAAAATGAAAACTTATGTTCACACAAAAACCTATCAAGGAATGTTTCATAAAGCTTTATTTGTAATACACAAAAATGGGAAAAAACTTCTTCAACTGATGAACAGATAAACACTTTTTGGTACATCCATATGGAGAATGGAATACTACTCGGCAATGAAAAGGACCCAATAGCTTGGTTAGATGTCAAAGGCATTATGCTGAGTGAAAGGAGCCCATCTCTAAGTTTTATATCTGGTATGATTTCATTTATATGACAGTCTCAAAAAGACAAAACTATAGTGGTAGAGAAAAGATCAGTGGTTGCCAGGAGTCAGGGTGAAGGGCAAGACCACCAGGGAGCAGCACGAGGGCATTTGCTAAGGTAATGGAGCTGTTCTGGATTGCGGCGGTGGCTAGAGGAATCTACATTTTTTAAAATTTATAGAACTATATACCAAAAAAAATTCAATTTTACTGTGCATTAACTTAAAATTAAAATACATAAAATAACAGTAATAAGTTCATTACATGTTAATACGAATAACATAGTTTTGTGAAAAATAACTATTTCCAAAGGAAAAAAATTATTTTTATAATTGTTTTATAATTTTACAAATCTCTTTAATGTCTGCCTTAGTGGGATACATTGGATTCTCATATCTGCTTCTGCATTCAATCTGTTTTGATTTTACATGTCTTGTAGCCCCAGGAAAGCTTTACTGTATGCTCATGAGACAATGAGAACAAATTAGGCAAATCATTCCTAGTATTTTCTTTTCTTTTCTTTTCTTTTCTTTTAAGGTCTTGCTCTGTCATCCAGACATCCAGGCTGGATGCGATCCTCCCAAATGTTAGGACTACAGGTGTACACCACTGTAGCTGGCTAATTTTTTACTCTTTTTTTTTTTTTTTGTAGAGATGGGGGTCTCACTATGTTGCCCAGGCTGGTCTCAAACTCCTGGCTTCAAGCAATCCTCTTGCCTCAACCTCTCAAAATGCCAGGATTACCGGCCTGAGCCACCATGCTCAGCTGTTGAGAATACTTTTGAACTCGGGGAACCACCCCCTAAATGAAGGTTTGGTGATTCCCCAGGGTTCCCTAGACCACACTTTGAGAACCACTGGCCTATGTTATAACTTTGCACTAAAGGAAGTGCTTTTCTTCTTATGATTGGTATTAGAAAAAAATACTACTTTATCCTCCACAGAAATAAAATCATTTTACATATTTATTGCTTGAATTATGATATATAGTCATAATTTTTAAAGGTAATTTCAAATCTTTATTATAATTAAATGGTCACTTTGTTTATGATTTCCAGCAATAACCAGCCCTAGGGTCATGTCAAAGATGTTGTTTTCATTATATGGGAGTAGGAATATTAATTATTAACTATCAAATACTTAGTCATTTCTTTAAGTGACTAATGTGATTCCTTGTGAGGGGCGACCCTCCATGGTTGAGCAGACCCTTCCATATCCCATTTCAGGTCATACCGCAGTGTTACGGAAGCAGTGCTGTTCTTCTTGGAAGCCACTTACAGTGTTTAAGTCAGAAAGTTTTACTTCCTCAGAAACTATATGAATCTATAAGCAGCTTAGTTGAGGATGGCCTTTTGCAATCTGCATGTGACCCCAAAATTCTGAAATTGTGACCAGGACCGATTGCAGCATCAGGAAAGAATTTCCTGCCTCTGTGGTTGGGCAATGCAGAGGGAGGGGCAGAGGCCAACACCCTGGGGCTGCAACTCAGTGGGTTTGCCTGGGGCCCAGCTCTGTGAGCTAAACCAGTATCTCAGGTGAGGAAGGCTGTTACCAGGACAATCTGATCTGGTCTAAGCTTTCTTTGGAGTTGGCTGTGTTTCCCCAGTAAGCCGTCTCTTTCTCCATACTTGGAGGGTTACCATCTAGCAAACATTTGTGGGTAGTTAGAAAACTTCTCCCAGTTAGTCTCTTGGAAACAGTTATGGCAACCAGGGCTTTGGCGGATAAAGGAAAGAAGACAAGAATTCCAAGAATCTCCTTTGTCCTAGGGAACTGTGAATAAAGGGAAAGTTTTTCTACCTTCATAAGGCCTTGTGGACACACTTGGAGAGTCTGGCCTCCCAGTGAGTACATGCTATGGCTTTTGAATGTCCCCTTCAAAACTTACGTTGAAACTTGATACCCAATGTGGTGTTGAGAGGTGATTGGCAGGAGGGCTCTGCCCTCATGAATGGATTAATCTATTAATGGATTGATGGATTAAAGGGTAATGGATTAATGGGTTGTCACAGGAGTGGCTTTATAAGAAGAGAGAGACCTGAGGCAGCACATTAACACACTCAGCCCCTCTCCTTGTGATGCCCTGCACTGCCTGAGGTCTCTTCTGAGAGTCCCCACCAGCAGGAAGACTCTCAACAGATGCAGCTCCTCAACCTCGGGCTTCTCAGCCTCCATAACTATAAGAAATAACTTCTTCTTACCCAGTTTCAGGTATTCTGACATAAGTAACAGAAAATGGACTAATATAGTACCCATGGTCCAAGATTTCCTTTAAAGGGAGATCTTGGGTCTAATATCCAGAATTATAACTCAACAACAAAAACATTAAAATATGGGTGGTAAAGGACTTGAATAGAGATTTCTCCAAAGAAGATACACAAATAGTCAACAAGCACATGAAAAGATGTTTAACATCATTAGTTAGGGAAATGCAAATCAAAACCTCAATGAGATAAATATTAATATAATATTCTTTTAAGAATGAAAAATAAGTGAGGATGTGGAGAAATTGGAACCCTCTACATTGCTGGTGAAAAACAAGTCCACTCCTAATATACCCAAAGAATTGACAGCAACATTCAAGCAAAAACTTGTACATAAATTTTCATAGCAGCACTGTTCACAGGAGTAAAAAGGTAGAAACACCCCAAATGCCCATCAAACAATACATGGACAAACAAATGTGACATATATATATATAATAGAATATTACTCAGCTAAAAAAAGAAGAAAATTTTGACATATGGATGAACCCTGAAGACATTATGCTAAGTAAGTCAGTCACAAAAGGACAAATACTGTATAATTCCACTTATATGAGGTGCCCAGAGCACTTGTGATCAGACAGACAGAGAGTAGAATGGCGGTTGCCAGGGACTGGAGGCTGGGGTGGGGAGTCCATCTTGAATTGATTCAGAGTTTCAGTCTGGGAAGATGAAAAAGTTGAGATGGACAGTGGTGATGGTTGTCCAAACGTGCCAATGCACTTAAATGCCACAAAACTGTACACTTGAGAATGGTTAAAATGGTAAATTTTGTTATGTATATTTTATCACAATTTAAAACAAAGAAATGAAGTACTGATACATACTACAATGTGGGCAAACCCAGAAAATATTATGCTAAATGAAAGAAGCCAGACGCCGAAGGTCATATATTGTACGATTCCATTTACATGAAACATTCAGGATAGGTACATCCATACAAACAGAAAGCAGATTGGTGGTTGCCAGGGCTGGGAGGAGGGAACAGCCAGGGACTGCTTGATGGGTACAGGAGTCAGTCTCCTTTGGTGTGATGAAATGTTTTGGAACTAGATAGAGGTGATGGTTGCCACAGCCTTGTGGATATACTAAACGCCACTGAAATGTGGCAGTTTAAGATGGCTAATTTTATGTTACATGAATTTCACTTCACTTTTTTGCAGGAGAGTCTCCTTCGGGGTGAGCAAAGGCCTGTAGACCAGCACGCAAATCAAAAAAAGAAATAAAACGAGAGACCATCAGAGCATGTGGGTGTCAGCCGGCTGGGAGCTGAGAAGAGGCACTTATGGAGGCACCTGGTCTTTGGCCCCAGCCTTCCCTTGCAAGGTGGGCATTAACCTTATCATCCTTATCTGAAGCTCAGGTTTTATTTTGTTCTTTTCTTACCTTAAGTACGTAGTGCTTTCCCCAAGCCTGCACTAATATTTTCTTAATTAACAACAGCTAGTGTCTCACCCTCAGAACTAAGATGCTTGGGAAACCAAGGCAAGGAAGTGTGTGTTGCAAACAGCATCACCCTGCAGAGATTGGAGCAATAGCTGAGAGCAAGAAACAGAACAAAAGAGAGCTGAAAAGTTAGGCAACCTCCTGGAAAGACCCACGGACAAGCACATATTCAGAGGCTTGATATAAAGCTAGACTTCCAGCCCCACTCAGATGGGGCATTTGTATATGGAAATATACAAATTAGAGACTAGAGAACTCAGGGACATCTGATTGAGAAATACACACACAGCAGACATCTGCCTGGGGAGTGGAGTTCTGGAAAGGCTCATGGCCCAGAACATAATGCAGACTCCCCCAGCCACAGCACCTTCCAATCCTGAAAAGAGTGTTGATTCTCCATTTGGGCATCCACTCTCCCATAACATCAGTGGGGACGAAGTCACATAAGGGTCAGATCAGCGTCTCCAAATCAAGCTCACAATCCTTGCCTGTTGGTAGCACTTGTGGATGAAGAGTGAAATCCCCAAAGTTGTGGGGGAGATAGTATGAAAAGAGCCACAATGGCAGTCACCTGGGCAGGTGGGCTTGGAGGAAGCCGTCTCTTGGTCTTGTTGGAGGCAAATGTGGGATTTGGCATCGTGCCCTGACATCAGGAACATGAATCTCTCCAGTGTCCAGGACTGTTGACGGTGATTTCAGAGCACAGCTGGGAGACCCATGTGGCCCAGGCTCCACAAAGGCAGAGCTCCGCTTCAGTCATAGCAGGGTTCCTGTTGCCAAGAACACCATCGGCACGTAGCAGGTGATCAAAATAACTGTGTGTAGCTGAATGAGCGAGAGGTAAGAGAGAGGACTTGATCCCAGCTGCACCCTGAGAGACCTCATTAAAACCTAACTTGCGAGTCTGCTAGGAAGAGTTGAAAAGAAAGCTAGTCTTACTGAGTTGGGATCCAACTCCATCTCCATCCAAGGTGGAAGCATCCCTACAGCTCCTCATTACAACCCACTCAAGGTTTTTTGGGTTTGTTTTGTTTTAATCCCTTTATTGTCAGATACTAGTTTATCACTTAATGGTCCATAAAAATTCCCTTCATGCACACACACAAAATAGGAATCAGAAAAATGACTTAAGAAGATCTGTGTTGTGTGTCCCTTTCTAGTAGTTTCTTGGACACTCAACAAATTGCAATAACAGGTCCCCCTTTAATATTAGATAAGTTCCAGCTGTGGGAATTGACTTCTCAGTACAACCTCCCTGGCCACACGCCACGAAGGCCAAAGCTGGGCTGAGATAATTACGTGTGTTGCGGGTGCCATGCGCTGTGAGCTCACCACAGCCCCGTAGGATTAGCCCTGCTTTGCACATGAATGAGGAGCATCAGGGAGGCTGAGAAATTCCTTTATATAGTAGTGAAGTAGCTAAGTCTTCCTGACTCTCCTACACCATCGGCTTTGCCACCCAGTGATGTGGGATCCTGTGTAGTCTTCCATTCTAGAACACCCTCTGCTCACTTCTCAGACAGAGGTCTACATTTTCATTATTAAACACTGTACATGCATATTGGCAAGTCTATAAGAGTTCCATGACTACATTTTTTGAAAGGCAACTTGGCACTATTAATGAATTACACTTGATAACAGACCTTTATCCCAGACACCATTTCGGGAACTCTGAAAATGATAGTACTCGAAGATATGAGCAATCTGATTGACTATGACAAAACAACCAAAAAAGCAAGCAGACAAACAATTAGAAACAAACTGATGAGAGAAAATAAGCAAGCCATGGTCTATGCATAATGTGAGATAAATGGACACTGACAAAGATCCTCTGCTTGGTCAAACTTTAGTCAGGCTCTTGAATTTTCTCCTAGACCCAAATGTGCACATCATGTAAAATCCAGTTTTAGCAAAGAATCTTGCTCAGTCAGTTTGCCAAGAATCCTCCACTCTTGATATCTGACTACCTGCCATATCTGTGTGGGTTCCACATCCTCCACCCTCCCCCATGTGACGTCTGGTCACCCTGGCCTGTCTTCAGCAAGAATCCTGTTAGATGAGTTGAGCCAGAATCCCCCTTAGCCCTGTTCTTTCCCTTTAGTCACTTTCCATCCACTGACCCCGTCCCCAGCTGCATGGCTGTCAATTCCCACTTGCTCCGTACTGTGTTTGGAGTTGAGCCCCTTCTCTCTCCCCCACTGCAAGATCCCATTGCTGTGGTCCCTACAGCTCTCACGATGGTCCTGAATAAAGGCTGCCTTACTACGCTTTAACAAGTATCACTGAGTAATTTTTTTTCTCTAACAACTCTCACAAGAATGGATTGGGACCCAAGGTTAGCTCTTGAGCACATAAATAGACTCCACCAGGCTTTCAGATGACTTGGCGCTTGCTCTCTTGCTGAGCCCATCCTGCTCTGACATCCATAACCGTCCCTCGTGTCCCTGGCCTACCTCTGTCACCACCAGAGGAACCACATCCTCACACGTGCAAATCCACATACTCTGCTCGCTCCAGTCTGACTCCAACTCACATCCATCCATCAGGCTTTTCCTCCACACACTGCCACTCCTCACCTGGACCTGGTGTCATCTACCAACGGGTCTCCTTGTGTCCACTCTAGCCCCCGCATCCTATTCTCTCCACTAGAATTGGAGAGATTCTGCAAAGCACAAATCAGTGTGTCCTTCCTGAAGTCTTGGAAGGTCTCCGGCACACATGGCGAGAAGCCGGCTCGCCTTGTGGGGGCCACTCCTTTTAGCCTCGTCTTCCTCTACGTGGCACTCGATTGTGATGCACCAGCCATACTGGCCTTTGTCCGTCTCTCAGCCGCCCCAAACTTATTCCCTTTTGGGGCCTTGCACAGGCTGTTCCTTCTGTTTTGGATGCTTTCCCAGCCCCCCTCTCCCACAGGTCCTCCCTCATCCTCATTCAGATCTTAACTAAAAGGTCTGCTGTTTAGAGAGGTCGTCTCAAACACCACGGAAAACCATGCCACAGACTCACTCCACTTTAGCTATTGCTTGGTACTTGTCAGTGCCTGCAATGATCTTATTTCTTTGTTTGAATGTTTAGCCCCATCTTTTCTCAGCCGAGTATAACCTCCTTGTAGGCAGGACTCTATCTGGCTTGTGTTTAGAACAATGCCCAGCTGATAGCAGGGAATCAATACGTAGAGGAAAAAACAAAAAGTAACACACCAAATTGTTCACATTGGTTTTCCTGATCATGGAGAGGGCAGGGGAGATGAGAAAAATAAGATTGTAAAATAAAAAGAATAATAATAAGAATGCATGCCTAGTGATAAACGTTTTGCACACACATAAAACTGAGTATGTACGAGTGTATGTGTGTGTATGTATTTATTAAGAAATAAAGCAAAAGATGATCCAAAAATGTCAATTGTGCTTACTATGGTTCTGAGATTGCAGTTGATATCTATTTCCTTAATTATATTTTATGATATCAGAAAAAGAAAAAAACCACTGCAGTTCTATATTCATTGTGGGGAAAAAAGAGTGTAATTTTGGAGATATTCAAGACTGGTGTCAGGTTCAAATACAGTTCTCTTGAGCTCCAGGAATGCAGAATGCCCTTTTAAAACTTCAATCCTCTTGGAAGAGGTCACAGCTTGAGTTTCAATAGCTGGCATTTTTGTCAATTAGTTAACAGTATGCTGAGAACAAATCCCTGTAGGGGAGTGTCCCTGGGCACAAGTCACAGGGAATACAACATAAGGGCCTATGGGGGTAGCAGCTGAGGGTGTCAACAGGGAATGGACAGAGGACCATAGACAAAAGTCACCCAGGATGGCCCTGCCTCAGCTGCCCAGCAGCAGTCTGGTCATCTGGAGACAGAGTTGGTGACATCTCTTATGCAAGTGGGGGATGCCCCAGAGACGTGGCTGATTCCTAAGCCCCTTCATTGTGCAGCTCCATGACTGCCTGGGGAGCCTTACAGGAAAGCAGGAAAATCCCAGGATAAAGAACATGCAGATCTTCCACTTAAAAACATCTAAAGGGGTGGAGAGGACCTGGTATGTCACGGGCTGCTCTGGTTTTAACGCTGAATGTCCCACACCCTGATAACCCTTAGTCCTAGACAAATCAAACCAGTTGGTCATCAAATGGAGGTCATGAGGCAGGAGGCAGATTTCAGCATCCCCTTGCCCTCCCTGTTACACTGATACCATGAGATGCAATTGAATAAACATGATCTGGTTCCTGCAACAAACCCAGATGGTAATCAAATTAGACTATGTACAGCTTGCATGTTTACCTTATTTTCTCCATTATGCAATGATACCAAATATCACAATGATTTTTAAAAACAAATATATTTACTAGTATATTACTAGATGTTGAAGTACTTTATAATATACTTATGAAAACATTTGTACAAAGAATTTATCCTCCACATAATATTTAGGAAAATTTTCTCTGAAATTCCTTTACTGAGAGTTCTTAGGGATGGAGGAGTGGGAGGCAGTATCTTTTGGCTGTTACATTTCTTTTTTTTTTATTTTTGAGACAGTTCACTCTGTTGCTCAGGCTGAAGTGCCGTAGAGTCAGCCTAGCTCACAGCAACCTCAAACTCCTGGGCTCAAGCGATCCTGCTGCCTCAGCCTCCCAAGTAGCTGGGACTACAGGCATGTGCCACCATGCTTGGCTAATTTTTTCTCTGTATATTTTTAGTTGTCCACCTAATTTCTTTCTATTTTTTTAGGAGAAATGGGGTCTCACTCTTGCTCAGGCTGGTCTTGAACTCATGAGCTCAAACGATCTGCCGCCTTGGCCTCCCAGAGTGCTAGGATTACAGGAGTGAGCCACCACGCCCAGCCAGCTGTTACATTTCTTACACTGCAGTGTCAGTGAAACTACATCATCCTTTGTGAAATCAATAAAATCCCTAATAATTTCTCTGGCCATTTAATATCTTACCATCTATCATCTTTCAAAACATCTATTTGGTTGAAGTGTATTCACCAATCAATGGACTTTACGTCTGTCTGATTCGACAGTTTACATTGTGTTTTACTCTGAGTTTATCTACTCTGTTGTATGGGCTTCACTAGGGCCAATGGTTGTGAAGTTGAATTAAAAGAAGCCCCAGCTTTCCACACAGGGTAAATTTGGTGATTGGTCTTAACTCACATCATGGCAGAACAGTGGCATTTCTATGAAAACAAAGCTAAACTTGGGGTTGCACTGTGACCAGAGTCACTAACATCAAATAAGTCATAACATGATATATAATGTCTTAGAGGCAAAAATCAATAGTAATCCACTTTGAGCATTTAAAGGGTCATGCTCCCAGTCACTGACTTTGAGATTATGAAAGGATAATAGAAAACTGCTCATCCAGCTACGTTATTTCAAAGATGAGCCTATGGAGATGAAATTACTCTGTCAGAGTGACATTGGTTTCAGTGGCTGAACCTGTGGGAACTGAACAAGAATGGGAGTATTGTCAGAGCTTTACGGTGGTACTGAAATCTGGTTTCAAGCCACTGAATCAAGTACGAGGGTATTAACTTCATAGACTCAACAGCAAACATGTCCTTAGAGGAAAAGAGGAAAAGAAAGATAATTTTACTCAGCACTACTTTTTTCTGGAAAAGATTTAAAATAAGAGTAGATTAAAAAAATGGAGAACTATGAAATACTTTCATAAGTTCTTGAAGAACTGTAGTGAAACCAGTCTCAGCCTAAATAACAGTGCTACCACAAGAACGTGAAGCCACAAACTCACAGCTCTGAGCCACTCCCCTGACCGCATCTGCTCATGCTGGCAGTCAGTCCCTACAGAAGTGTGACTAAATCCCCAAAGACTCGCCCAGAGGACTCAAGCGTAAGTCCACCTGTGCTCTTGGGCCTCTCTCCAGTGATGGTGCCCTTTGCTGCCATGTTCCTGTGCCCTTTGAGCACCAGACGCAAGGCCAGGCTGCCCCACAGCCCCCTAGAGGCTGCTGCGGTTCTCCAGATGGGAAGAATGCGTTCTCTTCCATTCTGGTTCACAACAGGTCACTTGGGCCCTGGTCCTCCGAAAGCCTGTTGAATCCAAGTTAGTAATATGAGGCTGTTTTGTTCACTACGCATCTAATTTGACAAATCTGATTTATGAGACAGTATTGACTTGTGATCAAAAACTCTGGAGTCATTGTGCCATGGCTTGAATCCTGGCTGCACCACTTACTGGCTGTGTGGTTGCGGATGTCCTAACTGATCTCTTTTATTCTGTTTCCCTGCATTTAAAATGTAGACACTGCCCACAGGTTTGACCTAATGACTCAATGACTGCTTATTAAAGGGCTTACTTCGTATAGGCCTGGCATAAAGTTAGCTCTCAATAAGTGTGCTATTCTTTCTCTGTGTTGACACTAGGTATGCAATTGCAAATAAGGCACATGCTTGTCCTTGAGATGCTTGTGGTCTAGTGGGCCAGTTGGATTTATTTCAATTATTTGTTGACAGATGAATAATAAAAAGTATTGTTCTCAAAAAGATGAAAGTCTACATAGAAAGAGAGACTGTCTGGTACACAAATAACTGCAATAAGTACAACAAAAAAGAACTGTGTACAAGGTAAGTAGTCACAAGGAGAATGACCAGGAAACTTAAAACAGTAGTAATGTGATGCAGGCTGCACTGACCTGCATTCCCATACACTCTCCACAGGGGAACCAAGAGGGGCTCACTGCTAGGACCTTCCCACTCATCCAACTGGAGGTAGTGAGGAATGGGAAAAGACAGAAAGTGAGTTTTGAGCCAACACTCAGTGCTAAAATCAAATCAGTGGAAAAAGATCACCTGCTCAGGCCGCAAGGAGAGGTGGCACTGAACGAAGGAGGAACCGCAGTGCTCAGCAAGCCAACAGCAGATGGAAGAGGGTCTTTCCTGTGGCTTCCACTGGAGTTCAGGTATCCAGAATTTTCCTCCCATGAAGTGGTCTTCAGGTTTTTGCTTGCTGACCTTTAAAACAATGTTTAAAAAAGCAGAACTATTTCACCCCCAGGCACTTTGAAGTTGACATTTAAATTTCTTTATCATTAGTTTATAGATGCAAAGAATGTATTTTCCAGGATATTGCAGACAGGCTTTCAATATATTTTTGTCAGACTCTTTTTTTTTGATTTTTCTTTTTTTTTTTTTTTTAGAAACAGGGTCTCCCTCTGTCCCCCAGGCTGGAGTGCAGTGGCCTGGTCACAGCTCACTGCAGCCTTGAACTCCTGGGCTCAAGTGATCCTCCTGCCTCAGCCTCCTGAGTAGCCGGGACTGCAGCAGTGCACCACTTGCCTGGCTAGTTTTTGTCGGACTCTCGAGGCCCATTTGGCTCTTTCACTTAATGGAAAATAAGCACCGTTTAACCTACTTGCCAAAGCCAGTCCTTATTGTCAACCAGTCTGCCAAATCCAAGTTACATTCTGACAGAAAATTCTTATTTTATAATTTGATCCAAATAAACATGGCATTAGGAGTCTCTGTGCTACAGACTTGCCAGGAGTCTATTGCTTAGATGAAAGGAGGCTCTCAGGGCAGTGCTTTCTCAAATTGTCCCCTTTTTGGCACTCTGGAGGTGTTTAGATCCCTGCGTGCACCCCCTGATCAGGTTGGGATGGATGGGAAGCTTCGATGAAGTGGCAGAAGGATGACTACGTGGGGAGGTGGGAAAGAACTTGCAGAACAGAGACACTTTTGAGTGAAGGTTTGCTATAGGACAGAGTATGCGCCTGGGGTGAGGACCTGGAAATTTGTCATCTAAAAGCTATCCGTGGCGGGTGGCATTTGAGCTCAGGAGTTCGAGACCAGCCTGAGCAAGAGCGAGGCCCCGTCTCTACTAAAAATAGAAAGAAATTGGCCAAACAACTAAAAATAGAAAAAATTAGCTGGGCATGGTAGCGCATGCCTGTAGTCCCAGCTACCTGGGAGACTGAGGCAGGAGGATCACTTGAGCCCAGGAGTTTGAGGTTGCTGTGAGCTAGGCTGATGCCATGACATTCTAGCCCAGGCAAGAGAGTGAGACTCTGTCTCAAAAAAAAAAAAAAAAAAGCTATCCATGGCTATGCAATTCCTGAAAAGTCTTCCCGCATCCCAAGGGGTATCCACACCCCATTCAAACACCAATTCTTAAGTTCCCTCAAGTTCACAGTGTGTGCCAGAATGAGTGAGTTAAAAAGTACAGCATCAGGACAGACAATGATAGTGCTGGGGAAAAGTACTCAAAACTTGGAAATAAAGAAAAAAGATGCAATTTCCATCAATGTCATCTAGAAGACAATTGTCCAATTTGACTCCAAGAAAGAGTTTTGACAAGTTATTATTGATTAGGCCCAGATACTTTAAAGATGTATGTATAGTTAGAAATTATCTCATAAGAAACTGATAAGTTGATTTTCTTTTCTGTGATGGAAAAATGAGATAACTCAAATACTACATTTTAACTGCCCTATAGGACATTAACTAGGGTGGCATCTAATTTAGTAATCTTAATTCATCATTCCACTTTGTTCACATTCATTGTAATAATCCTTGTTTTTCAAATTCTCTTTTGAACCCACTTTATGGGTTCCTTTATTAATGAGATAAATAAAACGTTGGCATGTGCTCACTATCCCTTTGGATAAGAATTATGTTTTTAACATTTAGAGAATTATATGTTGACAGAGAAATATACACAAAGTGCACAGAAGGTGCAAGGACAGAGTATGTGATGCAAAAGAGAGAACATGGAGAATGCCTGGTGCAGACGACGCCTGAGCTGAGTCTTGACGTATAAATAGGAGTTGGATCGATGGCTGGAGGTGAGGGAGAAGGAGACAATTCCGGACAGAGGGAGCCTCACAGGCATGGGAGCACAGTGGCACTGGCACGGGAGGTGACAGGAGATGAGGCTGGGAGGTGGCCTGAGGCCGGAACCTGAGCCGTGCATGCATGCAGGAAGAGAGCTAGACCCTCATCCTGCATGAGAACAGGAGATCTTGAAGAACTGTTAGCAAGGAAGAGACATAATAAGATGGATTTGTGTTTTAGAAAGACTGGTTTTGTGTGAGGAGTACATGCACAGGAGGAAGTGAACCCAAAGATAAAGGCACATGCTACTGAGCCACGAGAGGCAGTGGCAGTAGGAATGAGCAGCCACCGAGTAATGGAATAAATAGGGCAGGGCGGTTGCTAGGATGTAGGAGTGGGGAAAGAGAGGTAGGAGGTGAGAGGGGGCATAAGTCAGATTTGATCATTGATTATGAGGGAGTGGCAAGAAAAAGGAAGAGCTGACCTACAGCAACAATTCCTGCTTCAGGCATAGAGATCGCATCGCTCTGTCGGCACTGACTGATCAGCACTGAGGTGCTCACACAGCAGTAATATTCTTTGGCGACTGAGGGGTTGGGGGGTAAACTCATAACTAATGGATGCGGTGAGCGTTGTAGGGGGGCAGGGCATGCCTCAAATCATGGTTTGGATGTGGCAAAGTCATAACATGCAACCAAAATGTTTGTACCCCCATAATATCCTGAAAGTAAAAAAAAAAAAGACTGCAGGGAGAGCTGGGCAGCAGCACATATTTTCAGCATGTGAAACAGGGAGACGTAGGGCAAGGAAAAAGATCCTCAAATCCCTGACTTTTTAAAGGGCTCACACATATTGTAGAATAAACCTTTTATCTGCCTGGGTCACTCAAAATTCCACCCTTTCTCATAAAACATTTACCCACTAAATCTGATTCTGAATGCTCTGCGTATGTATAACAGCCTGACATACTTTTTTCCAGAAGGTCGGTCACATCTGCCTTTTAGCCTGGGGCTGGGTGGGATGCAAAGCACTGAGGAGATGCAGTGAGGATAGTTCTTCATTAAAAAAAACAAAAAAACAAACAAAAAAACCCAGCCTAAGTGAATCCTCTCAAACAGGACTGGTAGTTCATGGTAAATATAGAAAACAAATTTGCATTACAACTTATCTTTAACTAAAATTCATTAAAATAAGTTTGATACATTAGGTTATAATTGCAATTATGAACCAGTTGTTGGATGCCCCCCATGAGTAAAGTGTGTTTTTATTTTATTTTATTTATTTTTAAATTTTATTTATTTATTTGACGGAGTCTTGCTCTGTTGCCCAGGCTAGGATGCAGTGGTGTCATCATTGCTCACTGTAGTCTCGAACTGTTGGGCTCAAGCGATCCTCCTGCCTCAGACTCCCAAGTAGCTGGGACTACAGGCACGTGCCACCATGCCAGCTAAACTTTAAAGTTTTTTATAATGACAGGATCTCAGTATGTTGCTCAGGCTGGTTTCAAACTCCTGGGCTCAAATGATCCTCCTGCTTCACCCTCCCAAAGTGCTAGGATTACAGATGTGAGCCACCATGCCCAGCCTAAAGTGTGTTTTAAATGTTTAGATAAATATGGTAAGACAGTTTGATATCACCTTGCACAGGGGATGGCGGCGGGTGGAGAAATAGGCCAGCAAAGGGCAGGTGCAGCTTCATAAACTTTGGCTTGAGTCTGAGCTGTGCAGGAGCCACCTGTGGATTTGCTTGCCCGCAGACACTGGAATGTCAGGAGACCCCTAGACACTACTGAATAAGCCAATTGCATTATACTTTTTAAAAGATTCAAATTGTATAAAAAATGATAATTTGAATAAAATCTTTTCCTTTCTGTTAATTACAAAGTGACCACACAAGGGAACTTTTAGGGTGAATGAATTATTCTGTAGGGTCTTGTGGTTGTGGACGCATAACTCTATCCATTTATCAAAACATGCAGAACTATACACCACAAAGCGTTAACCTTACAGTATGCAAATTAAGGAGGGATGCCAGGATAGAATGATCAGTGTGACAAATGAACATGATTATATTACAAAGGTATGGCATAACATCACCCAAGGGAGTGGTGAAAAAACAAGCTGATTCAAATAACTCTGGAGAACTGTTTTGATTGGATACTACAAGGATAAGACAAAAAGAACTATACATAAACATAAATTTGCTCCCACAGAGTTAGAAATTCTGAAACTACTTTACATGTATACTAGGGTGAAGAAAGAAGTTAAATACATACATATGTGTATATATACATATATTTATATATAGAGAGAGACAGACAGAGACAGAGAGATGCAGAGAGAGCGTGTCAGACTTCTCCCCCTCAAAGAAGTTACAAACAAGCAAGGGGTGAGGATTAAATGAACCTTATGGTTCTAGATTAGGGACAGAGACATGAGCTGATGTTTATGCACACACAGACAGACATAGAAATAAATATGTTTATGAGTATACATGAGAAAGTCTAGAAGCATTGACATCTCATTAAGGAAAAACACACCCAGCACCCAAATCTTGGTTTCTAAAGATCATTCCCAAAAAAGGGAACCAGAAATGGCTGATTGTAGGGCTGGGCTGAGAATATAGAAGATGACCCTGGAGCATCTTATAGTGTCAGAAAGCAACCAAATTCTAAAAAAGAAAATAAATTATCAAACAGACACAGGAGAATACCTGAAAGAACTCACAATGGCCAAAGATAGAACTTGAACAACAAAATAAATAATGATGTAATTCTAGGTTGACCTTATTTTTTCTTTTAAGACTCTAAAGATGTTGCTCAATTGCTTCTTGTTTGCATTGTTTTTAGTGAATCATATGCTCTCAACTTTCTCTTCGTTGCTCTGTAAAGAATGTGTCTTTTTTCTTGGGCAATTTCTTTTTTCTTAAGCAATTTGATTATGATGTGCTTTGGTGTTTTCTTCATGTTTCTTATGCTTGGGGACTATCGAACTTCTTGTATCTACGGGTTTATAGTTTTTATCAAGTTTGCAAAATTTCGGCCGTTATTCCTTTGAACACTTTCTATCCCCCACTCCATTCTCCCTTTGGTATTCAAAGTATGTATTAGGCTGCTTAAAGTTGTCGCACTCTGAGGTGCTCTTCACTTTTTTCCAGTCTTCATTCCCTGTTTCATTTTGCAAAGTTTCTATTGCTATGTTTTTAAGTTCACTAATCTTTTCTGCTGAGTCTAAGCTGTGATCATTTCCATCCAGTGTAATTTTCATCTTAGATATTATATTATACATTAATAACAACTCCAATAGAAATCACAGCAGGATTTCTTTGTGTAACTTGAAAGGCTGATTTTATGATTCTTCTTAGAAAAGACCTGGTGTTTTTTCAGCAGCTTTGCCTTCGAATAAGAAGGAATACTGCGGGGTGCAGAAGCGCTTCTGGGTGGCTGTGTATGTGTTTGTTTGTGTCGTAAAGGGAAGGTGTGGGGAGTGGGGAGACACGCTGGGGTACCAAAGGAAGGGGGACCATGCCTCCTGGTGGTGGAACCCTAATGTGTTTGCTCCTGCACTCCTGAGTATAGCTCCTTTTACTTTTTACTTTTTTTTAATTTCAAAGTATTACAGGGGTACAAATGTGTTTTGGTTACGTGGATAGCTTTTGTAATGAGTCAGAGTTAAAAGTGTGCCTGTCCCCCAGGTAGTGTTCATTATACCCGTTAGATAGGTTTTCGCCCATCCCCTGCTCCCCCGCCCCCCGCTTGATTTCCATTGAGTTTTATTTCCCTCTGTGCACATGAGCGCTCATCAGTTAGTTCCAATCTAATAGTGAGTACTCCTTTTACTTTACATTTTTTTCTCAATGTCTGTCATGGCAGCTCACTCATCAAACCTCAGGAATTGCCCCGTTTCTCCCTCAAGCCCTGGGATTCCACTAGCAGCACCACTGTCCTTAGTGAACAGTTCCCAGACTTTAGCCTCAGTGCACATGCCACTATTCCAGGTATTCCACTCTGCACAGAGGGCCTGAGCAACCTGGCTGTTCTAAGTGTACTCTCATTAATGCTCCCACATCCGATCCACAGTCGGCCCTCTCCATCTGTCTCCCGCTGTTCCTTTCTCTCCATGCACATTCCATTGCCCGTTCAAGTCACCGTACCTTACTGGGACTGCTGAAGTAGCCTTGTGTATGGCTCTTCCTTCTGCTCTTGCCCTCCTCCAACCCCTTCCCTACAAAGCTACCAAATGAGCTTTTAAATATGGATCAGATTGTGTTATTCTTTTGCTTTACACTCTCTTGTGACTTTTTATTATAATTAAAATGGCCTATATGAACCTATAATCAAAATGGCCCTATATACACCAGCCCCTTTTTAATTCTCCAATATAATTTTCTCTCAATTTCCTACCAACTCACTCTTCTTTATCTACACTACCCTATCTGTCCTTGAATAAGGGGTCTTTAACATACCTTCTTCTGCCTGGAACATCCTTTTCTCTCTGCTTGGAAAATACCTAATACCTCTCATTCTTTAGGTCTCTGCTTAGCTGTCATGTATTGAGAAGGATTCCCCAACTACCCTATACAAAATGACACAATTAATCCCTGTCATATTCTGTTCATTTTCTTCATAGCACTAATTACAACCTATAATCATATTCTTTAAAAAATATTTATTCCTTTAGTTGTGATTTTTTCGGGGGGGCATAGAAGACTTAGTGATGGTGTATCACAAGATGTATCCCTCCCAAGGCCCTTCCCATTCTTCAGGCACGGAAACCGTATGGAGGGGAGATTCTCAGTGCGGTGGGGGACTGATAGGGGTAGGGACTCCCTAGCAGCTGAGGGCCTCTCTCTTCCTCTTGTGCTCTCATTGAGCCTAGTGGTCCAGAGGCTCTTACTCCTTGGAGGCCATGTGGAGCATAATTTACTATAGCCAAATTCATTGGCATACCAGGGAATGAGCTTGACAAAGTGGTTGTTGATGGCAATGCCAGTCCTAGCATTGAAGGTAGAAGAGTGGGTGTCACTGTTAAAGGCAGAGGAGACAACCTGGTGTTCTGTGTAGCCCAGGATGCTCTTGAGGGGTCTCTCTGATGCCTGCTTCACTACCTTCTTGATATCATCATATTTGGCAGGTCTCTCCAGATGGCAGGTCAGGTCCACGACTGACATGTTGTCAGTGGGGACACAGAAGGCCATGCCAGTGAGATTCCCATTCAGCTCAGGAATGACCTTGCCCACAGCCTTGGTAGTGCCAGTAAATGCCAGGATAACGTTCTGAAGAGCCCCGTGTCATACCACAGTCTCCCAGAGGGCCTGTCCACAGTCTTCTGGGTGGCAGTGATGGTATGGTCTGTGGTCATGGGTCCTCCCATGATGTGAAAGTTGTCATGGATGACCTAGGCCCGGGGGGCTGAGAGGTTGGTGATACAGGAGGCATTGCTGAGGATCGTGAGGTTGCTTCCATACTTTTCATGGGTCACACACATCACAAACATGGGACATCAGCAGAGGGGGTAGAGAGGATGACCCTTTTGGTTCCCCTGCTAGGGAGCCCCAGTCTTCTCCAAGGTAGTGAAAACACCCATGGACTCTACAACATAATCAGCACCAGCATCCACCCATTTGATTTTGGTAGGATCTTGCTTATGGAAAACGTATATGGGATGTCCATTGATGATAAGCTTTCCATTCTCATCCTTGACTGCACCATGGAACTTGCCATGTGTGGAATCATATTGGAACATTGTAGACCACACAATTGAGATCAATGATGAAAACAATGTCCACTCTGCCAGAGTTATAAGCAGTGCTGGTGACCAGGTGCCCAATATAGCCAAATCCGTTTACTCTGGCCTTCACTTGCACCAGGGCATCTCAGGGACATCACTGGTGCTACACAAGAATATGTGGCTGTCTGTTGAATAGGAGGAGCACAGTAGTCATGATTTTTTTTTTATCCACATAAATTTAAGTTTCACGAAGGCGAGGACCTTGTCTGTTTTATGCTTGTATTCCCAGTGTCCGCATCATCCCTCTGCTTTTATTCTTTCCCTGTGCTCAAGTGATCCTCCCCACTGAGGCTCCCAAAGTGCTGAGATTGCAGGCGTGAGCCACCATGCCTGGCCTCCTCAGTTTATAGTACATTATTATCATTAGTCCACACAAAGCCCTTGCCTTGTATTTTCTTTTTCAGCCCTAGTCCTTACTGCAATTGTCCTCCCTATAGGCATCCACTCTAAGGACATGCTGGATGTATGCCTTTAATATATCTTATATTTACCTTTGTAAAACACCTAATGTGGATTTTCTTTTACTCTATGTATTCTCTGTTTACTGTTTCTTATTTTTTTTACACACTATACTTTATGATCTGCTCACATTAATATGTACATAGTGTGCTGCTTCTTACTGTTGCGTAGTGTTCCAAGTATGCTTCTGTCACATTAAATTTATCCATCCTGATTCAAATGGAGGTTTAAGTTGTCTCCAACACCCTCCTCCCACAAATAATGTCACAACAAAAATTCTTGTTGATGTCCTTTTATGGGTTGGCATGTGACTCTCTCTGGGATACATAAGCATGGGATGTTGTGGTCACTGGGCAACGTATTTTTACTTCACTAAGTACCGACAGATTGCTTTCCAGATAGGCCTTATCAGCTTAAATTCCCACCAGCATAAGAGGAGACTATTGAGACTTGTGTCTTGTTTGGATATTTACTGGCAGCAAAGCCCAGGCGAGTTTCTTAATGTCTTATTGAGTTTTCTCCATATGTAAAATGGAGATAGAATATCTACCTTATAATGTTGAGGTAAGGATTAAAGATAACATAACATGTAAATTACTTAGCACCAATCACTCACTGCATGCTGGCTAGCATTATTATTGTATTTCTCTTGTACACTTTTTAAGGCCATGCATAAGGCTTCAATTGCTTTTGCCTCTCTCTCTTCTCCCATCCCTAATTGCCATGGGAGTATCCTTAGTAACCTGACAACGTGAGTCTAGCAGCGGAACAGCTGAATTGGACTGGACAAATAGGGTAGCAAGAGTCTTCATTCCAGCACAGATCTTAAAACATTTTGGTAAACACAGATCACATTTAAGTAGTTTATTTTATTAGACTCTGTGCAGTAAAGGATTTTTTTTATTAGATTCTGTGCAGTAAAGGATTAACTTAGCAGGCCAGAGTTAAAATCCTGCATATTTTAAGGAAAGGTCGGGCTGTTGACCAGTTCCTGGAAGGGGACAACTTCTAAGTTCTTGGAATATCCTGCCTGATAAGTATGTCTCTGTTTACGTGTGGCCTTATGCTAACAATGGGATTTATGTTGAGGGCTTTGGGCCACATGGCATCAGTTTGCTCTTTGGAGGGGCTAAGTTTAGCTATGCGACTGCTCCATGCCTACATGACTGACCCCCAATAAAAACCCTGGCCTCAAAGTCTGAGGTGAGTTTCCCGGTTGACAGTACTTATTTGTATTGTCACACATCATTGCTGGGAGAATTAAGTGCTGCCCATAGGTTCTCTTCAGAGTGGATAACTGGAAGCTTGTGCATAGTCTCTCCTGGACCCTGTCCTATGCAACTTTTACTATTGCTGATTTTAATTTGTATTCTTTCATTGTAATAAGCCATAACTATGATAGCTTTTCTGAATTTTTCTAGAAAATCATTAAACCTGAGGGTTGTCTTGGGGACTCCTGACTGTAGGCTCAGAATCATTACATATCTGATTTTAGCATAATGCAACATTAAATTTACCCCCATCTGGCCAGGGAAGGGTCGGGTGAGGTCAGGAGCTTGAGACCAGCCTGGGAAACATATTGAGATCCTGTATCTACAAAAATAAAAAAATTAGCCAGGCATGGTGGCATGCATCAGTAGTCCCAGCTACTTGGGAGGCTGAGGCAGGAGGATAGCTTGAGCCCAGGAATTCAAGACTGCAGTGAACTATGATGGTGCCACTGCACTCTGGCCTGGGCAACAGAGTGAGACTCTGTTTCAAAATAAAAGATAAAAAAATTTTACCCCCATCTTAAAATCTTTAAGACCACATGATTATTCAAATGAATAGAACTCAACAAAAATATAAAATAGAAATTAGCAAACTTCTTGAATTCTTCCTCTCAGGAAAAAGAACTGTTTTAGCACATATTTCTCTAAAATGGCAATATAAATCATCAAAATATAATGGTATCATTATCTTGTCATAATTTTAAAAATTGTCTTAGTAGAATCATATCCTTTTCTACAGTTAAAAATATATACTGCTAATGTTATAGCAAATTTTAGTGAGTTTCGTGAAAAAGTAAAATAAACTTCAAAAGTCTCCATTGTTTCCTCTATAACAACTCCATTGTGAGTCTAATTTAGAAAACAGTCTATAAAATTTTCTATTTTATAGACCTAAGAATCAGAAAATGATATCCTAGCTCATAAGTGATATAACCATGATAATCAAAAAGCATGGTATAATGCATATATTTTCCTTTGTGTTTTGACAACTATTTGTTGGAATAAAACATTCATTGAGAAATGTAGACAAAATTGTAAGCATACATCTGATGAATTTTCACCAAATGTATACATCTGTGTAAGTAGCACCCAGATCCAGAAACAACATCATCAGCCCTCGAGAGACCTTTAGGATAGTGATTACGTTGACATCTAACACCAGAAATTAATTTTTCCTAGTTTTGATTGTCTTGTAAAAGGAATCACATTGTCTATATTCTTTTATGTCTTACTTCTCTTGCTCAACATTTTCTTTGTGAGATTTAGCCATGTTGTTGTAAATAGTTTCAGTTCACTTATTTTCATTGCTGTATGGCATTCTATTGCATACACATATCATGATTTATAAGACAACACATATATTTTATTTCTAAAACAATATACTGATTGCATTACACTGTACAAATTTCTTTATAAAGAAGGGCTTCTCAACCTTGGCACTACTGACATTTTGGAGCAGATAATTCTTTGCTATGGGGAACTATCCTGTGCACTGAAGGGTGTTTAGCAGCACCCTGCCCTGCCGCCCACCATGCTCACACCCCTTGCGGGTCACGATAATAAAAAAACAAATGTTCAGATATTGTCAAGTGCCTCCTGGGAAGCAAAATCACCCCTGGTTGAGAACCACTAGTTTAAAGAATGGGACAATATTAGAACTTTGAGATTTGTACATGTGCCACTGGAGAGAACCTCATCTTACTAAAAAGGTTTCCTCTTGTTCTTGTTTTTGCTTAAATTTAAGCATGTGACCAAATGTAGACCACTCATACATAGGTAATGAAACAAATAGCAAAACTCAAGACTATTTCAACAAAGGAGGAAATGTAATAGCACGTTAAAAGAAGAAACAAAGTCAAAGACTTCTGCAAAGTGTGCGTGTGCGTGTGCGTGTGTGTGTGTGTAAGGGAGAAAAAGAGAGAAAGAGAGAGAGTTTCACATGCTATTCAACTCTTCTCATAGTTACTAGGTGGGAAGAGAGAATATCCAGGAAGAAATAATAAATAATAGCAAACACACTGGGGGCGTACTTTGTTAAGAGCTTTACATTATCTCACTTAACCATGATAATAGCCTTATAAGATAGATACTTTCTCCATTTTATAGATGAGAAACTGATGCTTAGATGATTAGAAAGTTCAAACATTATGTAGGGAACTGCAGAAAATTCACTGAAGCAGAGAAAATTTCCTTGGGTTCTAGCTCTGCTAATTCTATCAAGACGAAAATTAGAAACATCGATAAACAGGACCACAGAAATAGTTGATAAAGTCTCATGGATCAATAAAGACTTTCTACAATTGCAAATAGAGAGGATGAGAGTTCAGTTGAAATGCAAACTCAGATACAAAGGAGGTGATGAGGTGTGTGAATATAGAAGAGGATCCACAGACAGCAGTGAGTGAGGTGGATGTCGAGAGAGAATCCTAACAGAACCAGCACTTGGAAACAGCTGAGTAAGAGGTCAGTGCCCTTTGGGGACTGCAAATCAACGTCAGAACCACTTTATGTTGCTTATAATTGCAGCATATATTTTCATACATAAAATCACTATTATTGACTTTATAAAGATAGTAAATATTTAATAACTATGTAAATATAATTATGTGGTATGCTTTATGTAATTAATCTTCGCAACAATCTTAAAAAGCTAGGTGTTAATATCTCAAATACATAAATGAGAATAAGGAGGTAAAGTAAGTTTCCCAAGGTTAAACAACGCTGTATGTTGTTTAACACACACACACACACACACACACACACACACACACATGAACACAAACTCTAGTGTACATGCCCTGTATAATCCTTTACACTTGGGTGTGGCAAGACCAGTGAATCTGATGGGATATCACTTCTGTGATCAGTTGAATCTGACTTGATCAAAAGGGAAGTTATCCTGGATGGGCCTGACCTAATCAGGGGAGCCCTTTAATAAAAGGTGAAATGTCAGACAGACATTTGAAGTAGCAAACTGCCATGTTGTGGAGAGAACCGTGTGGCAAGGACCTCGGTGTGTCCTGTAGGAAGTGAAAGCTGTGGCTGACAGGCAGCAAGAATATGGGGATTTGAGTCACAGGACCATAAGGAAGTGAATTCTGGCAGTAAACTGAGGGAGCTTTGAAGTGAATCTTTAGTTAATCAAGACTCCAGATGAATACGTAGTCAGCAGACACCTGAATTTCAGTCTCGTGAGACCCTCAACAGAGAATGCAAGTGAAATTGTGTGAGACTCTTGACCTACCAACACCGAGGTGATACATTTGTGTTGATCTAAACCACTAAACTTGTTGTAATTTGCCATGTAATAATAGGAAACACAAAGTATATAATTTGTTATGTTTTTCAACATCTTTTATAAGCTGGAAAATTATTTATTT
>CAUYSK010083372.1:0-10786 GCA_963575035.1 Avahi laniger | reverse complement strand
AAAAAATTAGCCGGGCATGGTGGCACATGCCTGTAGTCCCAGCTACTTGGGAGGCTGAGACAGTAGGATTGCTGGAGCCCAGGAGTTTGAGGTTGCTGTGAGCTAGGCTGATGCCATGGCACTCGCCCCCGGCAAGAGAGTGAGACTCTGTCTCAAAAAAAAAAAAAAAAACCAAGCAAAAAAATAATTTATTTAATTAAGAATGATATGGGGATTCATTTAGCATATTTAAAAGCTGTTTATATTTTTGTTTGTTGTCAACTTTCTACTTTTTTTCTCACATATTCCATTTTTCCTCCTACCACATATTAAAAATCTCACCCTTTTTAAAAAAAGAATTAGTTTTTTTAGAAGAGTTTTAAGATATAGCAAAATTGAGAGGAAAGTACAGGGATTTCCCACATACCCACTATCTCCTACCCCCGGATCAACATCCTCCACCAGAGTGGTATATTTATTACAGCTGATGAATCTTTATTAAAATATCGTAATCTCACAAAGTCCATAGTCTATGTTAGAGTATTTTGTATGGGTTTGGACAAACGTATAATGATCTGTATCTACCATTATAGTATCATATGGTGCACTTTCACTGCCCTAAAAATTATACTCTGCCTATCTATTCTTTTCCCTACCAAACCGTCAGCAACCATCTTTTTACTGCCTCCATAGTTTTGTGTTTTGCAGAATGTCACATAGTTGTAATCATAAAGTATGCAGTCTTTTTGGATTGACTTCTTTTACTTAGTAATAGTATTTAAGGTTTCTCTGTGTTTTTCATGTCTTGATAGCTCATTTCTTTTTAGCACTGAACAATATTCCGTTGTCTGGATATACCACAGTATTTATCTATTGACCTCCTGAAGGACATCTTTGTTGCTTCCAAGTTTTGGCAATTATGAATAAGGCTGCTATAAATATCTTTATGCCGGTTTCAGTGTAGACATAGATTTTCACCTACTTTGTGTAAATACCAGCGAGCATAACTGCTGGATCATATGGAAAGAGTATGTTTAGTTTTGTCCAAATGTTTCAACATCATTTATTAAAAAGACTATCTTTGCTCCATTGTATTTCCTTTGCTTCTTTGTCAAAAATAGTTGACTATATTTATGTGGGTTTATTTGGGGCTCTCTATTCTGTTCCATTGGTCTATTTATCTATTCCTTTATAAATGCCATGCTCTCTTGATTGCTGTAGATTTATATTGTTTTGAAGTCAGGTAGTGTCAGTCTTCTGACTTTGTTCTTCTCCTTCAAAACTGTCTTGGATATTCTGGATCTTTTGCCTCTCCAAATTAGCTTTAAAATCAGTTTGTCACACCACTGCACTCTAGCCCAGGTGGTAGAGTGAGACTCTGTCTCAAAAAAAGAAAAAAATCAGTTTGTCAATATCCACAAAAATACTTGCTGGGATTTTGGTTGACATTGAATTCAACCTATAGATCAAGCATAGAAGAATAATTATTTTGACAATCTTGAGTCTTCCTATCCATGAACAGGAAATATTTCATTTCTTTAGTTGTCATTTGATTTCTTTCATCAGAGTTTTCCTTATGTAGATTTGGTACATATTTTGTTAGATTTATACCTACATATTTTATATTTTTGATGCTAATGTAAATAGTATTGTGATTTTGATTTCAAATTCCACTTGTTCATTGCTGACATATAGGAAAGTCATTGTATATGATCACAAATAATTTTTACAAGATACAATATATAATATTTTGTAGGTTAATCTTGTATCTTACAAACTTCCTGTGATTGCTTATTATTTTCAGGAGTTTTTTGTCAATTCTTTTGGATTTTTTGCATAGATGATCATGTCATCTGGAAACAAAGTTTTATGTGTCCCTTTTGGAATGGGAAGGTTTACCCTATGCCTGTTCCACCATTGTGTCTTGGAAGTAGGTAACTTGCTTTGATTTTACAGGCTCATGGCTAGAGTTTGCTTTGAGTGTCAGATGAGATTTTGGACTCTTAATTTATGAGTTGGTGCTAGAATGAGTTAAGACTTTTGGGACTATTGGGATGGGATTATCATGTTTTGCACATGATAAGGCATGAGATTGGAAGGGCCAGAGACAGAATGCTATGGTTTGTATGTGGTTTGTCTTCACCAAAAATCATATTAAATTTTAATTGTCAATATATTAGTGTTGGGAGGTGGCACCTTTAACAGGTCATTAGGTCATTAAGATGAATTAATGGCTTTCTTGAGAGACTGTGTTAGTCTTCCTGAGACTAGATTAGTTCTCATGAGAGCAGGTTCTTCTTAAGCAAATCAGCCTCCTTTGTTGCCTGTCTCTTTTGCATATGCCCACTTCCCCTTCTGCTTTTCTGCCACGTTGTGATGCAGCATGAGGCCCTCACCAGAAGCTGACTGGATGTGGCTGCCAGATCTTGGGCCTCCCAGCCTCCAGAATCATGAGCCAAATAAACCTCTTCTTTTATAAATTACCCAGTCTCAGGTTTTCTGTTTTGGCACAGAAAATGGATTAAAGCAAATGCCCATGAGATCTGTTGTGGTGTAATCTCTTTCATTTCCGATATTAGTAATTTATATCTTCTGTCTTTTTTCCTCAATTAGCTTGGCTAGAGGCCTATCAATTTTAGCGATCTTTTCAAAGAACCAGCCTTTGGTTTTGTTGATTTCCTTTATTGATTTTCTGTTTTCACTTTCGTTGATTGTGCTCTAATTTTTATTATTTCTTTGCTTTGTCATATGATTGTCATATGTGTGTGTGTATACCTTTTAAAAAAGTTTGTTATTATCCTTTTAACTTTATGGTATTTTTTGTCATGCAGAATTTAAAAATATTATATAGTTAAATTTATCAAAATTTCCTTTTATGGACTCTTGAGTGATAAGTCCTGCTTAAAAATCCATACCACTTCAGAATGATAGAATTTTATTAATATATCATATTTTCCTTAGTTTTCTCAGATTATTTTTATATTTAGATCTTTTAAATGTGCATATGTGTGTGTGGAGAGAGTGTGTGTGTGTATGTGTGTGTGTGTGCGTGTGAAAGAAACAAGGTTGAGGTCCAAGGCTTTTTATTTTCCTTAATTTTTGTTTGTTTGTTTATTTTGAGGCAGCCACTCGGGTCAACCTCCATTCTTCACTAGCTCATTTTTTTCATTGATTTGAAATGTTATCTTTGTCCATTTTTCATGTTTTTTATTTTTTTGCTATTAAGGTTTTCAACCTAGGCATTGTTTTTTCATCCAAATGTGCTTTATTAAGAGTGGTGCCTCATGCCAATAGCCCACTGGATATAAGAGTAATATATAGCCCATGACCTCCGAAGCCATGCTGGAAATAAATATAGAGAATATGATGTGAATAGAAGGGATACTATTAGAGAAGAAGGAAATGATAAACTACTTCTCTACTTCATAATAGTGTATAGTGACATATCATCTAGGAATGTAAATTGTTTTCCCAAATCTGTCCATTGTTTTGAGTTGAAAGGATGCAGAAAAAGCAGTAGATAACCATGCTTACAAATTGTCTACCAAGTGAGAAACAGACAACCAACTTTGGAAAACAAGAACAACTTTGAATATTTTTGTTTTTCCTAAAGAGGAGAATTAAATAATTAAGACTTTGTTTTAGAGTTCTGACAAGTACCAACTACTTGAAATGCCTTGAAATCTGCTACTGCTTCAGTGTTTGGGATGCTGTCATTATTTTGGAGGAAAATTTTTGAATTTTTTCTGTAGCCACATATTCTTCTTGATGATGTTTGAATATATCCATTGCCGTAATTATCATAAGTATCTGAAGATGTTGAAAATTGATTATATTTCAAACATAGTGCTTCTAATTTAAGCAGAATGAGTATGGACAGGTTTGTTGAACTTAGATTCCCTCTTTCTATCTCTCTCAATCCTTCTCTCTCTTCCTTTCCCTGTGTCCTCTGTCTTTTCTTCTTTCTCTTTCTTGACTTTGCTAGACTAATTCTGTGTTTTAGTCCTTTCCTGAAGTAAGCATATCTGAAGGATCAACCATTTCTTTGGGCTACAATATCACCATTGATATTTAAAAATCATTTTATTGTAAAATAAAATAGCTGTTCACAAAAATATATAAAACCTATAATGAATCTACATTATTTAGGTCCATGTATGTTTAAGACTGTGATATCCATACCTATGTATCTATCTATATCTATATCTATAGAGAAATTTATTTTAAGAAATTATTTCATGCAATTGTGGAGACTAGGAAGTTCAACTTCTGTAGGTCAGGCTGTTAGACTGGAGATCCATGGAATAGTTGATTTTGCAGAATGCAGACTGGAGGCAGAATTTCTTCTTATTTGGGGGACCTCAGTATTTTTCCCTTAAGACTTCCAACTGATTGGATGAGGTCCATCCACATTATGGAGAGTAATCTGCGTTACTCAAATGTTAATCTCATCTAAAAAAATACCTTCACAATAACATCTAGACTGATGTTAGACCAAATTTCTGGGAACTGTGGCCTATCCAAGTGGATACATAAAATTAGCCATCACATCCTCTTTACCTCTAGTAATTCTTTTCTGTAAGCCTACTTTGTCTTATATATCAGCTTTCTTTTGATTTTGCTTGGTATATCTATTTCATTCTTTTCTCTCAATCTCTCTGTGCATTAAATCTCAATATATCCTTTTATATCTACATTCTCAACTGTTTGTTGGCTTCTTATCTCACTGAGAAAATAGAAACAATAAGAAGAGAATTTTCAGAAGCTTCAGCACTTCCAAATCACTTACATCTGTGCTCAAATACTCTGTCTTCCCTCTCATTAGACTGTAATTCCATGAAAACAGGAACTTTGTGTATTCTTGGTGCTTATCATCATAACTGACAGAGAGTAGGCCTTTAAAAAATAATTGTTGAATTAAAAACATATGAAAAAATAAATGTCTGTATCACTTCCAGAGCAAAAATTACCATTCATTCACTCAATAACAATTTATTATGTCCCTATTTCTTGACAGGCCATATTTTAGAAACTGACAATACAGCAGAGAATAGAACAGATAAAAATCTCTAAACTATGGGAATTTATATTTTAGTTGACGGCTAAGTTCATATTAGCCACTACCATAGGCCTTTACATGAATCATCTATCTTTTTGTTAAGTACATGAGATTTCCATTTTATTGTATGGTTTTATATCACACTAGTTAAAATGAATTTCTCTACAACTATTCCAACATAGCCCTTTGGAATTATTTCAGTCATCCTTAACATGTGACTTTACCAAAGACCTTGAAGCTAAACAAACAAACAAACAAATAAAATTACAAATGACTAATTTTTAGATGACTGGGATAAGAAATAGAATTCAGATGATGATTGGGGGTGTTAATTTATAACAAGACACTGTATCAAACTGTTCCTTCTGATATAGCAGTTGTAAGTCAAAACTCAAAAAACAAGGGGAGAACAACACTACAGCAAAAGAAGCTTCTGCAGCTTAAGCCTCCCATAGTCCTAAACCCGACAAACACAAGTGAACCGTCTTTCCTGCAAACTATAATAAATGGGTCTCCAGTATTTCCATCTGGTTGAACCTTCAGAGATAGATGCTCAAGACATATTAACATATGTACCATCTTGACTATGGTTGCATTAATTATGCCTGAAAAGTTTAATACTCTTCCGAGTCCAAAGGTGGAAGAACACACACACACTGGTGTGGTAATAGGCAAGAGCAGAGTATAAAAGCGAAGGCTCGTTGTGTTAGAACAGCCCTGTGAGAACTTTTCTTCCACAGAGGTTAAGTAGAACAGTCCTGCTAAAGAAACTAATGGAATAAGAACAGTCGACATAGGAAGAGACAGAAACATTCTTCTCTTCCACTTATTATCCACCACCCTGTTTAAAAAGGTATATGGTGTTAAGAAAATTTGGTTGTGTTTTTTAAAATTATGCCCCAGTGCTGCTCCACTTCTTGCTTCTTATTTTGATGTGTCATCCTAGTTGCTTGTGGTATCATATTAGGAATCCCATCAATGATTGGCTATTCCCAACTGTTTATTAATCAATTCATTTGTTGATGCTTCATATCTGAGCAACTTCTTGGAGAGCAGGCACTCAGGAACTCCAGCAGAGCCGGGTCAAGGCGCAAGGTCTCCTCTCTCTGGCTCTGGTGGCCTCAGGCCCGCGACCCCGACGCGTGCAGGGACGTACCGGCGACCGCACACCTCGGCGCCTGTGTCCCCAGCAGCGCTGAGCCCGCCGCACACTTCGCTCAGTATGGTCTGATGTTATTATAGCTAACACGCGTCACTGCGCCCTCTGCCAGCCAGCCACGGCCTAGCTCCCCGCTCCTCTCTCCCCTTCCTTTTAAAATCTTACAAAAATAGTAAGTTAATTACCATACCTATCTTCGGATGAGAAAGCCGAGACTTACCTCGCCTATCCAATATCACACAGAACTAGAATTAAGCCTGAGGTCTTCAAACATGTCTTATTGTTTTTTTCATTATTTTTAAAAATATTTTTTGTTTCTTTTTCATATCTTTATTTTTAATTACAGTACTTTCAATTGCTGTTTTACAAACATGTATCTTAATTACTAATCTACTGGATTTATATAGGGGCTTACCTTGTGAACGGTAAGGAAAAATGTAGCAAAAAGCTTAAGCATAGGTTTTGAGCAACTGTAGCTTTGACCCCAAGATGGCAGTGTTTGCATTGGCCCTGTCTGTAGGTCTGAATGTGCAATGTGTATAGGGAGGCTAATATGGTCTCTGATTGGCTGGGCGTACTTTCTGAGAAACCCTTTCTATAATGTTAAGTGAAGAGAAGATGTTAAATAGACAAGTTGACTTTGGGGACAGATCTCTGCAGACTAAAAATGGAGAAGCATCTGAGAATCTGCTTCGTGGTTTTGTGGCTTTATTTTTGTTGTAAGTTAATGGAGTGTTTTAGCCAGGTTGACACAGTAAATCTAGGGAACATTTACTTAGCATTTTGGGCAAAGGTGTAGTACATTGGGTTAAGAGGAGGGAAGAAAATAGGGCCATTTTCTATTCACCTGGGATTTGGTGTGGGGGATAAAGAGGAATGCAAAATAGAAAGAATTAAGACTGGATGATTGATCTGTTGATTTTCACTTTGCTTTCTGAATAGGGGTGAGTGGCAAAACCCAAGTGGAGCAGGGTCCTCAGTCCCTGATCATCCCGGAGGGAGAAAACTGCACTCTTCAATGCAATTATACAGTGAGCCCCTTTAACAACTTACGGTGGTACAAACAAGAGACTGGGAGAGGTCCTGTTTCCTTGATAATCATGAATTACAGCAAGAGTGAAGAGTTGAATGGAAGATACACAGCAACTCTAGATGCAAGCGCCAAGCAAAGCTCTCTGCATGTCACAGCTTCCCAGCTCAGCGATTCAGCCTCCTATATCTGTGTGGTGAGCGCACTGTGCTCCCCAGGCACTGGCAGCCAGTGCCCAAACCTGCACCTGGAGGTTGTCAAGGAGGCTTAGGAGGTAGAGTAGAACATTATTTTTTTTTAATGCAGTATGTAATTCCCCGAATGAGCTAGTATTTCTCTCTCAGAAGTAATTGGATTTGAGCTTGAACCCAGAGGTCTACATAGCATAAACATATCCTCACTCAACTGGAAAAGTTAACTGCTACATCTGGCTGTTCCCAAGGACAAGACAGTCATGCTGCATTAGTGCTACTGAGGTAGATGATAGTGTGGGTTGGAAGGGAGAGATCAGCTAGGTCTGGGGTCTGGCTACCAATAGAATGTCAACTAAGTAAAAGAGCAAAAAGTTGATGTGGCCAATGGCAGTATCTTGGTAAGTTTCCTCACCCTGACATTCAGTGGTCCTTTCATGGCTATTCAAGTTCTCAGAAAGCATCTGTGCCACGTTCTAAGAAAACATCCTGTGGGGAGAGATCTGCTTCACCCATTTGGCCATGCTCCTAATCAAGCTGTCTTTCTGGTGCTGCACCACTCTTTTATCACCTTCTGCCATTGCTCCTTTGAGGGACATTTCTTCCCAGACTGTTCTGCCTGCAGACGCTGGTAGGCATAAGGACTCTAAGGCAGCACAATAGCTGTGTCAGGCCCTTCCACCATCGGTGTTCTAGAACAGAGACTTAAGAAACAGAATGCTTACCTACAATTGTGAATATTGGTTTGCACAAATTAGCTGTGAGTTCCTTTTTGGGACAATTAGAGAAATATAAATATGGTTAGAAAATTAAATGAGGTAAATGTGTATTTGAAAGGCAGCTATCAACTGGAAAAATAGGAAAGATATATATTAATACTAAGGTATTAATTGATTAATTAATTTCTGGGTGATGGGAATACAATGTTTTGATTATTTTTATCTTTCCTTATATGTACTTTTAATTTCTATAGGTCATAGGTTTTGCTTCTGTCAAAATAAATGATATTAAACAAAATAACAACTGTCTTAAGAAAAATTTGTAGGAATTTGTCTGATGTTATCATCAACTCACAGAAATATTTAAGGATGATTACACATTCCAGGATACTGTTGAATGAAATTGATTTTTTATCTGGGGGTTCTACCTGTAAATTCATTTCCAAGGCTTAGTGAATTTACAATTTGTATATAAATGAAGCCAGGCCCTAAACTGTTCTTTGTCACTAATCTGGAGATTGCTCAAGTGTCAATTCTTCAAAATGCTCTGAATTCTGGAGCTAAAAGTAAATCTAGATGTGTTCAGTAGTCAGACATTTCTTTCTGTCATATACCTCCTTTTAAGTCTTCAGAGTGAAGAAATTAAAGTTCAAATTTCTTCTAGAGCATACTTGTATAAATTATTAATAATAAATTAGTTGAGGAACAAGATAAAATGCATGAAAACTTAACCAATAGGTAATATTCTAAGTTATGTGGAAAAATTAGGTTTTAAAGGTTTTTTTTAGGAGGAGATCACTGAGGTACAGAAAAGACAAAGGGAAGCATCATGGGAAAATAGCAACTTTAGTTAGGTCTTGAAGGACAGATAACACAGTGAATTTATTCATTATACAATTATGTATTAAACACATAATAAATGAGAGGTATTTTTGTAGCTATAAGGAGTAGGGTAGAGAACAAAACAGACATATATGGACACCAAAAGACCTTCCCTCATGAGGCTTGAGTCTAGATATTTTTATAGTGTTCACTTTTTCACAAGAATATCCTGTGAAGTTTGTGTTTCAACCTAAGCATTTCTCTTGCTTGCTTTAGTAATGGCAGGTTTCATGTGATGATTAATAGACATAGGCACTGAAGTACTGTATCTGTCACTAATTATGTGACCATGGACAAAATTGCTGAAATTTAGGGCACTTACACTTCATTAATTATAATCACATATATCTTACTATGTGGTTCTAAGTATTAAATTAAATTAGTTAAAGGATTGAATTGTATTAGTAGAAAATAATTTTTCAACTAATAGTAGTTATTCTTGGATGTAGATGAGATGATGCAATGAAGATAATATAAGATAAAATAACAAGAAAATTTAAGTATAGATTAAGGCTTAACTCTTCACTCTTCTGTTATTGATTATGTTATTTTACCCTATGGTTATGGCTGAGAGTTACGCTTTATGTCACATTGGCCTTATCCCACCCAATTATTTGAACTGACTGTGATGACTTTCTTATTTGGTTTCTTTATCTCATAGGTTTTAAGCATAGAAAATGAAACTTTCATGCTTCTGGTATAACTTACTATCAATTATAGGATGAAACTGCATGAGCTTTATGGAGCAGGGCTCAGATATAACATCATAATACCAAGCTGTAGGGCTAATAACTAGATTCCTATCTGGGAGCTCATTTAATAGTTTTCTGCATTGCAAAGGAGACACAATATCTTTCTAGGTTTTCCTTGAGGATGAATGCTTTTCAGTTATTCAATTTATAACTTGTACATGGTAGATGCTTAGGAAGTATTATAGAAGAAAAAAATGAAAGAGAATGATTTAGGAGACAAACAATAGGTGGAGCTGACCAACAACTCTGCCCCTGGTCCTTATGTGGTCCCTTTCCATGTTGTCTCTTCAGAGATGAGGAGTACCTGTGTGATCTGTGCATAGGGGACTGCATCTAGTTTCTGGTTGGCTGGGGAGACTCTCAGCTTCCTGCAACCACAGAATTATGAATATGTACCAAAAGAAACAAGCCATTTGGGTTGGTAGTGTTTGAGGGCTCTCATACTTAAACCAGAGTCCTCAGTGAGTCTGAGGGATAGAAACGTAGAGATGCCCTTGGAGTTTCATTAGTGATTTTCTCTTGACAACAGTGCTATGAGTTTGTGGGCTCTGTTGATATCAATAAAAGGAACAAATTGTATCTTCTCCATTAGTCTGAAAGTTATAGAAGGGTGTTTGAACCTCCATGCTCAACTGTGAGTATTGTGAAAAGAGAGTATATGTTCAAAAAGTAGTCAGCTGTCAATACATCTCCTTTCTTTTTGGTTCTCTGTTTAACCAGGAGTGAACAGCTGACATACAATGGAGCAGAGTCCTTCATTCCTGAGCATCCAAGAAGGAACACATGCTATTCTTAATTGTATTTATCAAGCATTATAAATAGCATTATATATGTAACAATTGACAAGCTTATCTGTGTACTGCCTAACATGGTCTCCTGTATTGATCACACTTTAGGAAATATTAATCCAGCTCATGCCTCTCATTTTAAAGATGAAAGAATTAGTATGGCATCACTTACTCAAATCATGACTTACAGAGAAATGGAAGCTAGGAGTAGAACCCAGGCATTTTGA
>CAUYSK010083371.1:0-16488 GCA_963575035.1 Avahi laniger | reverse complement strand
TATTGATAAATAGCTCAGAAAAATGGATAAATGCATAGACTCTTGAGTCAGACAGCCTGGGTTTGAATCTTGGTGCTGCCATTTACCAGGTGGTTCTCTCTGGGCAAGGTGGTTTGACCTCTCTGACCTCATTTATAGAATGGGATATTGATAGCACCTGCCTCTTAGTTTTGTAATGAGGAGTAAATGAGTTAACACTTGTCAGGCTCCTACATAATGACAGAAATATGTAGTAACTATGTCTAGGCTATACAGCAAAGTGTAGTGTTAGTGAAATAAATTAATAAATTTCCCCAACTTTTTTCCTTGCTAGATGGACTTGCCAGTTTCAAAAGTTTCCTGAAGTCTGAATTCAGTGAGGAAAACCTTGAGTTCTGGGTTGCCTGTGAGGATTACAAGAAGATCAAGTCTCCTGCCAAGATGGCTGAGAAGGCAAAGCAAATTTATGAAGAATTCATCCAAACAGAGGCTCCTAAAGAGGTGGGTCCTGGTGGGTAGGTGGCTGAGTGCGGTCACACAAGGGGCAGCTCACAAACTCCCAGGCGGGACTCACACAGGAGGTACAGATCTGCTGTTGGCAGCCAAAGGCTACTCCTGTTTATGAGCAGGCCACCTTATTAAGCACCTATTGAATACAAAGGCAGAGCAAAATGATCAAGCAGATATAAACATGAATCCTGTTTAGACCATATACGGGTCTCACTTCAATGCATGTAACCTCAAGTGGAATGATACCAGTATGTGATCTTCTTAGATGAATTGCTGAATCTCTCTGAACCTAGTTTCTTTCTTTGTGAAAATGAAAATAATGAAGACTATTTTTTCTAGAATTGTTGTCAGGATTAAATTAAACAGTAAATGTAAAAACATATACAGCTTGAGCATATTTAACCCAAAAATCCAAAATCTGAAACTTTTTGAGCACCAACATGACGCCACAAGTGGAAAACTCTACATTTGGCCTTATGTCTCAGTCAAAACACAGTCAAAACTTTCTTGCATGCACAAAATTATTAAAAATATTGCATAAAATTATCTTCAGGCTATGCATATAAAGTATATATGAAAGATAAGTGAATTTTGTACTTAGAATTAAGTCCCATCCCCAAGGTAACTCATTATGTATATGTGAATATTCCAAAATCTGAAAAAATTCAAAATCCAATACATTTCAGATCCCAAGTATTTCAGATAACTGATACTCAGCCTGTATCTCAATGTCTGAACTAAATAATGCCTAATGAGTGTTCCTACCACATTTCTTGGTTCCTCTTTCCTTTCTCTTCCCTTTCCTTTTCTTTCCTTTGAATTCATCTCTTCTCTCACTTCTATCTTCTCTATCATTTGTTTTCCCCCCAGGCCTTTGCCATTTTCACTATAGTTGGGACAATAAGATATCTGCTCCTGAAAATCAAAATATTACAAGATAACAGAGCTAGAGATGTTGAAAGCCAAGCTATCACTAATTGACTACTAAAGACCAGATATGTGTTAATTTCCAAGAAGATTTGGGGAAGTTCATTTGCTCTTTTCTTTGCTATTTATGAAACCACATTGAAAAGCCTGTTGTAAAATTCAGGATGGCCTCGGAAAGTTCTGTTCATGATATTTTGGTCAGGTTACTCTAATTCCACTTGTTACCTTTAATCCAGTCTGGACATTAAGTGTTTCATTAAGGTTTGGAGTCAAGCACAGAGATGATCTGAGCAAGCCCTGTGGGTAGGCAGTAATCTACTTAAGATGGTTTGACAGGGAAAACCCCCAATAGCTCTTTCCTCCGACAGGTGTTCTAGACTACTGAAGTTTTACCATTAGATATTTATTCATTTGGTTGTGTATTATCCCTTACTGACCCTTTTTAAAGGGTATATGTATTTGAGTAGATGGAAAAATTATATACCTTAAAACCAATAGATGTGTTCCCTCTATGACACAAGAGGTAGAGGTTAGGAGTATGAGAGTATAGATAACCATAGGTCAAAGTTGAGAAAATGAAAAGGTTCTAAAAGAGTCCATGTTTAGATTTTTAATGGGAATTAATTTGAGAATTATCATCAAATCTTTCCTTCTATTGCTCAACCTCTCACTTCAAGCATACATGTTAGCTCTACCCTACTTTAGATACCTTTGTGCTGGGCCATCCTTTCCCTGGTCAGCATGGAATCTCTCAATATATGCTAATAAGAAGATTAATTTAATATTAAATTAGACACACATTTTCCCATTTCAAGTGGATTCCCCATTTCCAATCTACCTTCCTACCAACTTTATTCTTCTTCACAGAATTCTAGGATTTGTTGAAATATCTGCAAATGGTAGAGACCCATCTAGACTATCATAAGTTGGTCTGAGCTCTAGGAAAACATTGTTCTCAAGGTTCCTTATTAATATATTGTTGGTTATCATGAAAATATGAAACATTAAAAATAGAGTTTCAAAATCAATAATACCCTGGCTAGCTCAGTTACTCAAACAAATAAATGGTATCTACAAATTGCAAGGCTACAATTAAAATAGCCTTGTCCTTCATTCTAAATGATCTATGCATGTGTAGGGGTATAATAGTATACATAAGACCCCCAAATACAGGCAATCCTGAATAATGAGCCTGAGCTGGGCATTGGAGAGGATGCAAATCCTGCTCTGTACCGTAAAAGGCATTCAGTAAATATTTGTGAACTGAAAGGATGGAAATATCCAACTTCAGACCTTCCTAGATAGATGTAGGACTTTGGGCAAGTTTCTAACTAAAGCTCTCTAACCTTCAGTTCTTCTAACTGTAAACATCTCGCATATTTGTATATGTATCTGGAGTATGTTTAATAAGTTGTGGTTTTTATTAAAAAATTCTCCGCATCTTGTATTTTGACATAAATATTTACTATTTCATTTTGATAAGATTGACCTAGGTAAGAAATTTACCCAGGCAAATAGTATTCTGAATTTTCTTTCTCTGAGTATTCATCTCAGCTCTTTAATATGAAGAAGTAAACGATACATTGATACGAATTGGAACAAAGATTTAAAAAAGAAAAATGGCTATGCGTAGGTTAATTTGTACATTGCAAATTATCATTTGAACATATTTAAAATTAATGAAATAGTATTTTTCTGGATCAGTAAACAGATGAATATATATCAGAATGACTCATTGAAGAAAGCCTATGCACATAAAAATAATAAGAGAAATAGCTGCTATCTACTGGTGGATACTATGTATTAGAAGATTTTAAATGCATCACTCCTTTGATAAAATACGATTAGGAGATACTTTTATAATTTATAGAAATTCAACCATTTGTAGTAAAACTGCCTTCCCAGCTTAGTACAGGTATATATTTAATATAAGAGAAGGAAGAAGCATTGCCTTTGGGTGATGGGAAGAATAATAGACTGAGAACAGAGAAATCTGCATCATAGCCTCACCTCTGTCTTGCACTGGCTGTTCGTGAGCATGTAACTTTGAGCTCTTTGAGCCTCGGAGTCTTCACATGTAAAGACAGGCAGTGGACTCCATCACCTCTGAGGCTGATCCCAATTCTGGTATCTGTCTCCCACCATGCCTGCATAAAGCACACTGGCCCCTTTCACCTGCGGAAAATCTTTCTGTAGCTTCAACTCATTTCGTCTTGGACTTTGAAGCACTGCTTGACCCTGCTGTCTGTTCTGGCCTGGCTTGCCCGGGAATCACGTCTTTGTCTCTGACTCTAACTAGCAGCTGCTTCATAATTGTCTGAGCCCAAATAGCCCTTTTCAGTACCAAGGACCTCTAGCAGCCCAGACCTGAAATGTTTTTCAACGTTCCAATTCAGAACCATTGGCTTATTTGGATTCTACTTCTTTCTCTGTTACGCTCAGACCCCTTAAGAGTCATTCAGACATACAACATGAAGTATGAAGATTCAAATCATACTCAGGGAAGCTCATATAGTCTGTGCCCTGCACAACTCCAGGGGCACCATTCACGTAGACACTAATATGAGTGATGTCCCTAGGAGCTGTGCAGTGTAGTGGCCCTGTACTCAGGACATATAAGCCATGATACCGTCCGAAGCTGTAGTCTACTGGTTAAAAGCTCAGCTCTGGAGCCACATTGCTGGGTTTTTGAATCTTCTTTCTACCACCAGTGAACCCTGGGCAAATCACGTAATATTTCTGTGCCTCTGTTTCCTCAACTATAAAATGTAGATGACAGCATCTACCTCACAGAGTTGTGAGATTAGATGAGTTCATCCTTGTAATGTTCTCAGCACAGCACCTGGCACAGACTAAGCACTCAATAGATATTAATGGCTATTAGCTGCTATTATTGTTATTGTTCTGTCAGAACGATTGTTTCCTGGTTTGTTTTAGGAAAGACCAAGTTTCCTTGCTCTTCTGGAGCCATACAAAGAGGTCCTGGATCCCTGGTCAGAATTTCTTTCTCTCTCTTCAATTCCGCCACTCGGTGTGAAACCAAATGCTGTAGTAGGAAGATTTTGGAATGAAGCATCAGGACTCAAATTCTTATTCTCTGGATTCAAATACACTTAGTGGCTCTGTGATCCACTTAACCCTCTGCATTCATATATTTTTTCTATAAAAGGAAAAGAGTCATTCTTGGTGTTGTCGTCAGGATTAAATGAGAAATGTGTATGTGAGCCACTAGGGAAGGTCTGACATTGGTCTAACATTGGTTGGATCTGAAATCTGAGTCATGAATTTATTGGAGCATCAGTTGCCTTACCCAATTACTATTAAATAGTCACTTATTATGACTTCCCTCAACTCTTATGTTTTACTGGTGAGAAATTCCACCTCCCCTCTCCATCTCTCTTCAAATCCAATAACCTGGGCTGATCAGTGACCCTGTTTCCTGGCCCACAGGTGAATATTGACCACTTCACTAAGGACATCACAATGAAGAACCTGGTGGAACCTTCCCTGAGCAGCTTTGACGTGGCCCAGAAAAGAATCCATGCCCTGATGGAAAAGGATTCACTTCCTCGCTTTGTGCGCACTGAGATTTATCAGGAGTTAATCAAGTAGTAATTTAGTCAGGCTATGAAAATCTTCCTGTGAGTTACTTCCTCCACAATAACCCTGCATTTTCCTATAACCTACATATCTTCCAACAGTAGCTTTGCTCAAAGATACTAGGGAGTATTGCTTGCTCTCTTTTTCCATATTGTTTTGGGTGTTTATCTATTGTCCAAATGCTTTCTTTCCCCACTTTCTTCTTCCTGCCCCACTCTTAATTGAGCTCTACTCAGTTAGTAGTCAGATCCAATGAGAACCACAGAAAAATCCTGCCTAAAGCAAAGAATTATAAGACAAGAATATATCATTAAATGTGGATTTGGGCTGTAGATTTCTACCTAAATTGGTCTGAAAAAGAATGTCCATATGGAAAGATCAATTTCAAGAGAGCTTAATTGATCTCACTTGTTTTAATTTTGATCCAGGGAGATCACCCCTCTAATTATTTCTGATTTGGTTAGTAAAAGGTGATGTGATTTTCATGAGACAGCCACTATTTGATATTATAAGCAAATACAATATTTAAAATATTGATCGTTCCTTGGAGCACCTTCATGTTACCTGGATATAAGGAAGAGACACAACACAACCATGAAAATATGGTGTTTATACAAAATCAATCTGAACACAATTCATAGCAATTCTTTCCTTATATCTCCCTCACTGCCTCCCCCTAAAGTTACCAAATTCCATTTTAAATCAACAACTTAACATTAAAAAATGAATGATTTTATATATGTATCTATGCTTCTAACATATAGGTCAAATGTTTCAGTTTCCAAATTATTTGAAATCCTCGTGAGTGTAAAATTTCAAAATTTCTAATTCTAATCCTGTAAAATAAAACTATTGCTCCAGTGGGGTGATCTCCCACCTCAATATCAAGAGGGCTATACTAAAAAGGAAAAACTTTATTAAGCTTCAATGGCTAATTATCCTATGGTGCTATTATCATAGGATAATGACAATTATCTTCAAAACATCAAATCATCCTTGGAAAAATTAAGGTGACTACATATAGAGACTTTCTAAGTGAGACAGAATTTTCAAGTACCCTGCATTTTACAAAAAATAAACAAAAATGTGATCTTTTAGCAACTCTAATCTTCCCTCACTATTTTGCCTCCTGCATTAGTCAATTGTGCTTATAGTCAAAGTACAGATTTATACTCCCGACATGCCTCATACACAGCTAATTGACAGGCCATGGTATTTTTTTTAGTAGATTTAAACCTCTAATTCTGTATTTTATCATTATAAGTCCTGTTAGAATTTTTTTTAACCTTTAGTAGATTTTATTAGTAATGATTCACATAATTTAGTGATAAATAAGATCAAACTAAACCATGTATGAGGGTCATCAAGATGAGGATGTTGAGTTAATTCAAAAGAAAGAGGGTGTTTTTTGAAGGATTAATAAAATTATGAAATGTTTAAGTAGAAGATTACATTGTTTAGTCTTGTTTTCCTCTTTTTGTTGCCATTTTTATTCCACACACTCCTAGTTTCTCATATGTAGCTCATTTATTCAGTTATTTACTAAGAATGTTGAAAGTGAAGCAACTTTGTTACTCTGTTCTTCAGATAAACACTAACTGTGCATGTTGGATTTTCCCTATTTTTGTGATTTCAAAGGATTATATGCACTTTCTGAATGCTTGCCATTTGACATTCTGAAAATGGGTAGAGTGACTGGGTATGCAGCCAACAATTGCTAGTGATATGAATTCATTCATATTTGTCAATATTGCCCACTTCAAAGAAATTCCTTCATCAAGCAGTTCAGAGCGAGGCCAGATCAACATTTCGATCATGAAGTTCTCATCATTTGCATCTGTGTGGGATTGACAAGGAACTCTGATACAAACTCCCAGGGTGCCCTTCCAGCACAATCTTCCTCAACATCTGTCTACACCACCCCAAATCAGTAGAAAAAGTGCTGGCCTTTTACTTCGTAACACAGCTAAAAATGTTAGGAACCCAAGAATCTAGGTGAGTTATTTTTTCTTGAATGCCAAAACATTTTTAAGAAAACATTTTAATTCAATTAAAAATCCAAATATTTTATTCACAGTATTTGAAATGCCAAAATGTTTGAAAATGCCCAGAGAATTAACCAGATGCTACAGATCTCACCCAGATGATTGATGTTATGAAGACTCCAATTAACTGCATTTACAAATTGACTGCACACCCTATGAAAGTGGATAGACTTGTCAGTGGAAAATCAGAAGGCCTTACCTTTTCATAAACTGAATCCAGAAGGCAGAGGATAGGAAAGGGGGTGCCAAAAGGGCAGTGCAGTGAGGGCTACGAAAAAAATGAGAGAAGGAATGTCCTTCAGTCAAATGGTGACTTTATATCTATCTATATCTATATATAATTTTAAATTTAAAGCAGTATGCACTCACACTTACATACACATATTAAAAACTCCTCTAACATACAAAACAGTAAAATTAAAAATACAAATATTCTAGCCCCAAATGAGAAACTAAACATACTGCTCCAGAAAATTTCTTTGAAAGCTTTTGAAACATAGAGAAGAGAAACAAAACCTGTGTTACTGGTAATTTCCATGGTGACACAAAGAAAACATATTCTTTTAATTTTGGGAATTTAGAAAAAATGGGATGACCTCTCCAGGAAAAACATGTGGAACATCTGTTTATCACTCTCTTTCCTTCCTCCCCATCCTCACCTCTTTCCCTTGAGTAAACTGCCTGGGAAAGTATGAAGTTTGCTCCAACAGCCCTATGGTTCTTGCATTTTCCTCCCTTGTGAAAATGTAACTACAATCGTGAGTGAATTTAGGATGTAGAAAGGTGGTGGAACCAAATTGTGGTCAATGGAAATAGGAGTATATGTTTCTCACTCTTGAGAGAAACCTAAGATTAGCCCACGTAACAGCCTGTGACCTGTTTTTCTGCCTGGGTTTGATATAGTTTGGAGTTGGGTTCAGAGTAAGATCTCAGCTCACCAGGACAAAGAGACAGATTATCAACTCTACAGTTAACTAGGAGGCTATGTTCCATGTTTATCTGGTAAAGCAGTGCTTGTTCATGGGAACAACACTTCATCTTACCCCGCCACCAAACACACACGCACACACACACACAAATTTTCTTTCTCTCCGATAGATACCTTTTGAAATGCAGAACTGAGACATTTCAATAAATTTGCTTTCAAATCAATAAAGTCGAATATATGGAAACATTTTGCGCTCTACTCCCCGTACTCCACATACTCCAATTCTCTATTGTATGAATGATGCTTTAGGTAGATTTCAGTTTTTAGTGCATAAGGAGAAGAACTTAGTGAAAGAGTTTGTTTTTATTTCCATCCTCTACAAAGCCATAGATTTTACTTGATTGATGTGATCTCATACACAATATATTTCAATATGGCGGAGCTATTAATTACTTCCCCAAGAATAATAGGTGTGCAGAAGTTTCAATAAAAACTTGGCCATTGACAAATCAGTTGATAAACTAATAAGCATCCCCTTCTCGGGCCTTTCCAAACTATCTATCCCATACCAAATTTGATAATTTTAGAATCATTTAAAAGCCTAGTTATGTTTAAAAGGAAATAATTTTTATTCCTGAAACTGTTCCCTCGAGCAGACCATTTTCCCTGTTTCCTAGGAATTTAACAAGTTTGGAGGAAAATGGGTCATGAGAAGAAAAGGAAGACAGAAGAGAAGGGAAGTGTCAAAGAAGTGAGTGCCCAGACCTATGGAATTAATTCATTTGCTAGGAAACTTTCAAGAGCAGTGCAGCTTGATTGAAAACCAAACTGCTTCGTACTATCGTCTTCCATATTTGTAGGAAGGCATTTCTTAACTCACAATGCAACTAGAGGAGAAACTTCATTTTAACATCCTAGAAAGCCTTGACTAGAGGAAAGAACAAATATGGGAGATCTCCTTTCCCCACTTGGTTTACATGTGCCAGAAAGCAGAGAAGGGAGAATGTAGTTTGCAACCTCCAAGCATCCAAACCCGAGGGCTGTGCAGCTCTACGTAGATTTTGGACATAAGTCTTGGTGCATCTTGGTATATCCTGACTGCATTGCTATTGAAGCGCTCTGGTTTTCTAGTCTCTTCATTCCATTAGACAAGTATGTATTTAACATTTGCTTGGCACGAGGCTCTTTAGTTAACAATTTAGCAGCTGCTCTGTGCGTTAAATACACTTTTCACCAAATAGTTCTTGTTGCAAACCAGAACAATAGACATTCAAAGAAAGGCTTTCCCAGCGCCTCGTAACTATCTAGAAACTAAAAAGGTCAACTCTTTCAACTGAGGAGACATTGATGGGTTGAATGGAAACTCATAGCAGAGAGTGACAGGCCAAAAAACAAACAAACAAACAAATAAAAGCAAAACACTTTGGAATACTATCCTTAACTCATAGTTTGATAAAAATCTTATTTTTCTAGTAGTGAAGCTGCAAATTAACCTCTTAATATTCATATCCAGTTTAATAAGCCTCTTGCAAGTTGCCTGTTCTTTCACCTGACATATTTTCCCTCCATACCTCATCCCTCTACCTCTCCTCCTCTTCCCCCCCTGCAAGAGAAATTATTTAAAATAGTTAGTTCTAACCACAGTTATCCAACAATACACTGAAAGCACTTAACTTCCTATCTAGGAAAATGTACAGTCTAAGGCATAGACAAAACAAAAAAAATGCTGAGAAATTTGCCACTGGAGACAAGTAATCTAAATAATTTTTGCCAAAACTTCTTTTTATGTCATATAGTATCAGAATTTGAAGAAACAATTTTTTTTTTGAAAATGATGCAACTTGAAACTCATCTGCATGAGACATAGGCAGGAGAAATAAAGGGTTTATACATCCATTGTAAGCATTTATCTGACATGTTTTAAATTCAGAAATAATTGTGATTATCTTCTGACTTTTGTATCCAATACTTTATGTACGGTGTGACTCATGCTTCTTAATGAATAAAGCACCAAATGTGTATCTCTAACTACAATCACATATATTAAATACATATATGTATAACAACCTCATATGAGTCTTTCTTGACTCCTAAGTATTTTTTATATGAAACATTCTTCCTTAAGATAAGCTTGCTTCTTCACCATGCTGCTTATACCAGGTGAGCCCTTGATTAATTGGGAGGATCATTTCTAATAAGGGTCAGCTCTGATACAGCCTGACAGCAAAACTCAGAAAGGGAGATGAAAGTGCCTCATTTTCATACACTCTGGTGACTACTTTCTCTTGGATTCGTGTGACAGTAGCTCATTGACCCAGCTGCCATCACTGTTAGGAACTGACTGAGCACATTATATCATTTGGATCCTGCAGAATGCGAGGCGTATAGTAATTCCTTTCTCTTTCTGCACTGGTGAGAGATATGAAAGAGTTGAGCAAGTAGCTCCATTCTGTGACCTTAATTGGGTGCCCAGATGGTTTAGGCAATGTGTTAAGATCACACGACAAGTGGGATTGGAATTGGGTAAAAGGGGAAAATGTATATGCAGAAAGAAGCATGAATAGGAGCAGATTTACAGGAAGAATCCATGTGGAGAGAGACAGACACAGAGAGATTAAAGAGAGTATCTATCTAGGTCTCTGGTAAGTTGCCTGATTCTCATCCCCAGTTCCCATGAGACCTAGCTATATTTAATATGGATATAATGCCCTGGAATCATTTTGATACAACCTACTCTCCTCTTTATTTTAATTATCTTAGATGAGTTTCTGAGCGTTTTCACGAGGAAGTGTTACTGGAGTAAAGATCACTGACACTTCTCACTGTCTACCCCACAGAGAAGTGACATTCTCCAGGTCACTATGCAAATCGGTAGCAGAAAAGAGTTTAGAGACCATGCCGATCATCTCGAAGACTTCTTGTTTGGTTCACTAGGACAAAGGAATCGCATAGGATCCCTCAAGACATTAGGGTTATTAGGCTTTAACTTGAGCAAAACAGGTTAAATGAACCACTCCCATTCTATCATCTGTTAAAGTCAGGTAAGCCAAGCTCTCCAAGCTGTAAGATCTCCAAAGCACATTTTGCTAGTTTTACACTTTCTAAATCAGCAGTATTTGAAAATTATTTTGCCTATAAAACACTTTCCAAACATATTAAGTTTTCAGATGCCTTCCCAATTCCATGCATGCTGCATTTGAATTAGTTTTATCTGGCGAGTTCCTGGTCCGCTTTTCATGTTTTTCCATCTTTTGATCAAATCCTACCTTCTTAATGTTTTAACTCTTTAAGACAATAAGAAATGTGAATGGAAATTTTATTAACAACAAAGCTTATGAGGAGGCAGTCTTTGGCAACCAGGCTTCATGGCCAGATTAGTATGGTCTCTTTGTTAATGAGGTCACTTTTCCCAGTCACTTTCACTACAACAAAATGCTGTTTGATGGCAGGCAGACAGGGGAAATGCCCATAGGCTAAGACTTTGAAAGTCTTAGTTATGTCTTGAAAAAGCAGAGCCTTGTGACTGCCACTGGAAGGAACTGTCTGGGACCACTAGACGGCTGCCTTGGATTGTGCTGCTAACTGCCAAAAGCTTCTTTGCTTCCAAACAGAATTCTTGGAAAACATAAAAGACACTTAAAGAGGAATTAGAGCCCAGAGGCTTTAATGAATAAGGATGAATGGAAATGGACATGCCTTCATTTCTTTTAACTGAATCTTTATTTTGACTACTTTTTAATTTAGCAACTAATGCCTTGACTTCTGTATTTATTTGAGTTTCTCTAACAATTTGACTGAAAATGAGCAGGGAGGCGATAAAGAAAAAATCCAGATTCAGAAAACGTCAGAGCTGGCGTAGACACTCCAAGTGCTCTCCTGTGCTCAGGATGCAAGTTCACTCCTCTCTCTGCAAAGATGCTCTTCAGCTGAGATCCCAGCAGCTAGGGGACACCGATGACGCTTGAAGCCCAGGCAGCAAAGGAGGCACCTACTTGTCTGGCCAGTCAGGTCTGCCACACTGCCCCCGGTGATCATCTGGGTAACAGTCATCACTCGCAAAAACACCACTCACCATCCTAAGAGATTATTCCACCCAATCTACATTTTAAAGACAAGGAAATTGAGGCCCATAGAGGTGAAATGATGTATCCAAAGTTATACCTCTGCATAATGACATGATCCCTACAAATGATCTGATTCCTAGTGTGGGGTATTTTTTCCTTGGAACAAAATTCATGTTATGTCACATTCACACATCTGTAATAACATAATAATAGATGTTCTTAAAGTTGATATCAAAGAACAATAAGATACTAGAGAACTGGTAATGCAGGGATGGCCCAGAAAATCCTGCTTCTCAAAATAGATTCCTCTCCTCATATCTATAATAATTTTCCCAACTAGCTATTCTTTTGGGCTAACAAACCACATTTTTAAGTGTCAAATTTCATATTAGAAAGTTATCAGACATTCATACTTTAATGTAAATAACTCCAATAGGATGACACACATTGTTTATTTCTTAAAATCTTCCTGAAAACAGCCAGAGATGGGGGGTGTTCTGATCAAAGAGAAGATGGGTTCGATTGAGGGACAGGGAGGTCTGTGTATTGTATTTTTCGAAAGCTGGTAATCCACATGTGTTATACACAGCCCCATTCTCTGATACCACAAGGTAATAAATAAAGATTTATGGACACAGAACAGGCTTTTATTCTAAACATTACTCTAGCAACTACCATGCATTGGCTTTACTCTTTACTGGACTTTGAAGAACTGGTGGAGTTCTCATGCTGAATTTCCCAACTATTAATGCAAACTATCATTTGCAATTTATTCCACCTTATTAAGCACAATCCATCACTTAATTCTCTCTTAAATGCAAATTCTCATAAGAGGGGTAACACATAAAATCCTTAACTACTTTTTGTGACAAGGGAGAAAATAGCTTAGAGCATTTATATGATCATGTCATTCTTCTGTTTAAAACCTTTCAATGACTTTCCGTGCTCTTAGCTTCCGATAGGCTCCTGAGCCAGGGGACAGAGGGAAGAGTCTTGTGGAGTCCATAAACCCATGTGGGCACCCTTCACTATCCATTGATTGAATAACACCTCACATATACAAGTATTATTTTAAACTCACTCAGGTGCTGTTGTTAGCAGCAAAATACAAATTCACTGTAAAAAATTTCTGAATTTATTAGCTTGTCATTTTGAATATTTTAAGTGATAGATAATGATATTATAGCTACTCTCACACAGATGCCCTCAAAAATCACTCTTTGTCTTAAAAGATACTTTTCATTCTAAAATTTTGATTGCCACTGCCCTACAGGATAGCTTCTTGAATCCCCAGCCTGATATAGAAGGTTCTCTAAATCAGACAGTCATAGACAACTTCTTGCAGAGTTTCAAATGCACCATGCTTTCTCATGCTCTAGGCCTTGCATGGGGCAGTTTATTTCACTATATTCTATTGCACCTAGCTAAGACCTACACATTTTTAAAGAATTAGCACACAGATATCATCTTCTTCAGGGAGACTTTCTTCATACCTGTCATATTCCATCTAACCAAAATGAGTGACATTTCTGTAGCTTGGTATGTTTCCACTAGAGGTATGACCCTACAAATTACATAAGATAATTGTGTGGAACAGTTAGAGAATTCTGTTTGATGAATGTGCTAAGATCTGGTATTTTGACTTCTGAAAAAGTCTGGACATGAAAGCTTCCAGATATCCCTCTCCTCCTAAGTTCCTAGTAAGACAGACCAAGAAAGGGAATTAAACTTACTGTGGCTTTTGACTATGCCTTTAGGAAACAATATCCCTCCCACATCCTAGTGTTGACCAATGTCATAAGTACCAAGTCAGACAGGAGGGGAAGCTGGTACCAAAGCAGATGGGAAGCTATTGGGACCATCAATAACCTCAAACCCTCCAGGCAGGTAGCCAACTACTTCATCTCCTTCTAGGCAGCTGTGTATTAAATTTTCTTGGCTCTGTGGCCTTGTTTCTTTTCTGGAAGTAGGTCATACATCTATCAGGTTCTTTAGCTCTGCACATTCCCAGCCAATTTTCTAACCATCAAAAACAATAGAGAAAATAAGTGAATTATTTTTGATTACTTTATGTCAGGTAGCTATTGTGACTTTTCATCCTAATGTCATTTCTGTTTCACTTTAGGGGGCGAGCAGGTATAGGGTGATAATCTTCCTCCTTTGAAACTGTTCTTCATTTCTCTAAAAAGGTTTAACAGCATTTGGAAATTATATATCTTTCATCTTGCCAAATATTCCCAGCCCAGTCTTTCTAGAATGACTAAGTATAAGCAGAGGAAGGAAAAGAGTATATATTTTTAGCATATGTGAAGGATCTTCTATTTTTATTAATCAGCAGTTTATAAAGTATTTGCTTATGACAATAAAGGCAATTGAAATCCAAATGAAAGCATTTATTCAGATCCTACCTCCTCAAGACAGGCAACAGACTTAAAAGAGATCTCAAAGATACAGATGACATATTTTGGTAAAAATTAAAGCAATGGCTTTTTGAACTATATGTACAGACATCAGAAATTGATATATAGATAACCTTAGGCTTTAGGGCTGGGAGAAAGACTTTTCTAGTTACAACCCCCATCTCCTTCTAGTTGGTTCAGTATTATGTGGCTTAGAGTCACAAAATTTATAGCCTAGGTTCTTTCTGTGTATGATCTTGGGCAGCACAAGTAACTCCCTGAGCCTCTTCTTGTTCATCTGCAAAAATGAGGCTACCTAGATTTCTGTAACACAGAGTCGATGAGGAGTAAATGAAATAAAATATACGAAAATGTTCTGACACCTGTAAAATAAGGCTTTCTCAAGTTCTCACCCAGGCCAATTTGCTTCCTTTTATAGCTTCCTGGTGTGAATCATTAGGGCATGATCAGAGAAAGTAAGTACTTCTTTACTTACTTTCTCTGCAACAATATGTCCTTATTTTCTCTCCACTGCCCCATTATCCCAGCCAGTTCCTAAGTGTGAGCTAGAAAAAGACTCAGGACTATGCCTTATTCCTTTGTGTTCTTGTGTCCTGAGAGCCTAGAACATAATCTAACCAACTGACACAGAATTATGAGCAGTTAACTTGTCCGCCAGACATCTAGCTGAGATACTTTGGCCTCTTCAGCACCACGGTCTACTTAATGACTTAATAACAACCGCTGTGTGTGCAGCTTTTCCCTACTGCCTCTCACTTGGTTGTTATCATAACTCTGTGAGATGGTTAAAATAGATAGGATTAAAGTATTCATTCTATGCATAAGAAGTCTGAAGCTCAGAAAATTTAAGGGACTTGGCAAGGTCACACAGTTGATATCAGCAGAGCTGAGCCTAGAGTCTAAGTCTTCTGGCACCAGTTTGGGAGTTCCTTCCTTATACCAGACTGCAGTGTGCTGCTAACAAACTCAGCATTACAGATGACCTCGTTTTGGGGTTGACAATAGTGGAAAACCTTGAACAGTATCTGTGTGTTGAAGACCCATAGTATAAATGTGTGCGTATGTATAAAAAATATAAAATTTTTTTCTTTTTAAATCCTTCCCATTGGAAGTTAACACTGACAGATTCACAGTTAATAAAGTGGGTCAGACAAAGAAGGATGTATGAGCAAGTACATGAAGATGGTCTCTTAGTCTGCAGTCAGGCTGACATACAAGATCTCTGCCTGGTTTCTTTGTTTAAAAAGGTGTTTGATCTCAGATTACAGCCAGCTGGGCCTTCTGTCCTTCCTGTTTTTTCAAAGTCTGGAGCTCTTGATTAACATCTGAGGTTATGCTTTTATGTCCACTTGTGAAATTCTGCTATTGGCTCATTCTGATTTTGGTTGTCTTGCCTTAGAATTTAATGACTTCTTTAATGATGTCAAACCCTTTTTACATGTGCGATTACATTAGCTCCCCACGTCTAGTTCCTTTTCCCTCAAGAGTCTTTGTAGCTGTTCTCTCTCTGATGTTCCACAGTCCTATTTTAGGATATGTTTATATCATTTTTTCTTGGGATTAATCCTATCTTTTTCTGAACTACCTGTTTATCTCTCTCCTTCAACTCCTTCCTACAACTTAAAAAAAAAAATTCTATGATAGATCTTCCTTCTTACTCCAAATTTAATTTGCTTATATTCTTGGTGAGTATCATACCAGGTGTTTCACACACATGATTTTATGAGACAAGGATTTTCACTCCATTTTTCTCATGAAGAACTAAGACTCAAAAAAAGAGTCAATGATGACCCCAAGTTCATGCAGCTAGAGAGGAGCCTAGTTGGATCCATGGTAGCTATCAACAGTCAACTTGTTGTTTTCCTTTTTCTTCTCTGTCGGGAGCCATGAGGCCCGGCAGCCGCTTGTTCAAGATGGCCGCGAGCCATGTGGATCTGCCTGATTACCTAAAGTGGCCGACCAAGCCTGCACATTTACAAAAGCCCGCGAAAAGAGCTTGTAAGTTTCCATTCACC